>OX940974.1:99997484-100106438 GCA_954871275.1 Leptopterna dolabrata
GATACCGAAGTAGACATGGTTGACTCTTAGCTGCATATTGGGCTTATCTATTGAATTTGGCCTGAACCGTACTAAAAAAAATAAATAAATAAAAATAAAACCCTATCACAATTGATGTTACCCTACATAAATTCATGATCACGCCGTGGTAAATTTACGCCTTTAGATCAAGTGATGATAGGTATATGATATAATGAATTTTATAAATCAAAATCGTATCAACTTGAACATAATAATTATATAAACGGTTCAATGAACTCATGAAGGCCGGTGGTCTGACGTGTTGTTCTACATTGATGAATTTATTTCTGTATACGTTGTCTCATATGGTTCTCAGTTGTTTTCGGTTGGGCGGCCACCATAATCCCAAGGATCTACACTTACTACATTCGACAGCTCTCTTCGTCATATTTGGACTGAAAATGCTAATAGAGGGCTACAGGATGTCGACAACCGGAGGGCAGGAGGAGTTTGAGGAAGTGCAGTCCGATCTCAGGCGCCGGGATGAACAAGTATGTGATTGAACCTTTTTAACTTTTATAATGTAATGGGAGTGAGGGTTCAAGGGGCTGTGGATACTACGCCTGCAGATCTTCAAGGTAGCTCCGGTCCCATCACTGGGTTCCGGATACTCCTGCATCAACAGCTTCAAAACAAGTGAAGGTAAAATGACAGCCCCATTACACTCTCCCTGTATTAATTTACCAAGTGTTGGCAGCCCAATGTTGGGTCTGCAAGGTCCAGTTAAAGGTAGTGGCATACTGCTGAGGATGCGGACAGGGGTAGGAATTGATGCCTTCCCATCCATCTCCTACCCCTATCCACCCACTGTCGCGGAACATTCACAAAACTTCGTTTGTGGAAGAAAGGTATAAGAGTAGAGAGAGAAACTCCAGGGTTAAGACGATAAAGGCCTCGAATGTAAAAATGTCTGGGGTTGGGACAAAGTTCCGTCTGTCCCGCATCTTATCAGTGTGACCATAATCATGTGCCGGGAGTGATATTTCCCCTTCAAGGGTCTGAGGGATACTATGCCTGCCGACTTCGTACTCGGGGAGGTACGGCCAAGGAGGCGCAGGTTGCCAAGTGCGAGTAGGCTCTCCTGCGGATATGTTTTTACTGAGATATTGATCGGTATTATATTTTTTTTGTACTGCTTCCTCACTATTCATGCGAGAGTCGAAAAAAATTTAAGACCCCTAAAATGAAAATTTTCACTCGTTCATACTAACTTATGGTTATTTTACTAGTCATTAAAGGTCTTTTTATTCCTTGTGTTCCCAGTGCTATTTCTGTAGAATTAAGAAACAACAGATCTTACTGTGATGATCATTTAACGTGATTCTTTTTTTCCGTGCCCTTTTTCCCCGAGAATGAAACGTTGCCTGCAGATGGAATCTCCGATCGTGACATCGTCCTGCTGTTACCACACATTTCTAAGTTCCAGTTGGTTTATTATGTTCAATAATGAACATTTGGAATCAAGCATGAAAAAAAAAATTAACCCTCTCCCTCAAAATTTGATGGTTTCCGTTTAAAGGTACGTAGAATCCGAAAATAGAATTAAAAAAATTTCCGTCCGTCCGCCGTTCGCAGTACTTAGGTAGCACTTTTCTTAGTTACCATAAACCAAACTTAATGAAATGTGGTTTGTGGGTCCCGTTTGGGGTCTAGTTGGTCCACGAAGCTCGGCGTTACTGTCAGTCATCTCTAGGGGTTTTTAAATTGATCTTGAACTAAAGAATTTTTTGAGACCACCCGAATCATTGTATGACCAGCCGTTCGTTTGCACCGAAAAGCTTCAACATGATCCGAATGAAACGGTACAAATCCAGCCCCGATATCATTGCTAGGGAACACCTGATTATAATCACGGATGGCTGTATGAAGTCGAGTTGGCTGTTTTGTGATATTATTTCATTTGAAGCATGACGGTTATTTTGGGTTTCCTTGTTAGGTACTTTTGTAATTTGAACAAGCGTTATGCTTCGTGAATAACAACAAATAACTAGTGTGACTGAGGGCAAGTGCGGCTACCCCTCATGTTGGAGGGGGTAGGAGTGGTACCCCTATTCCCCTCCCCCACGCAGTAATCCCATCCCCACGACACAACAGTTGTTTGGCGGGAGCAGCCCGAGACAGGCGTGAAGCATGTTGGTTTTCCTCCGGATTTTTATGATACTGTCATTCCCGGGCCGGCTCCAGTACTCGATTTAGGGCTTTCCTTGGGGGAGCACGAGGGTAGGTGCTGACCACAGAAAACATCAATCTACGCAGAAGGAGCATCTATACAGGTAAATAATAAACCGTTGTGTAATAATGCAGCGTTCCACAGTACGCTCATTCTCCTTTAAAAAAAAGAAGACAAAAAAAAGACTAATAATCCCGACTCGAGACAAGTTGCACCAGTCATTTTTTCACAGTGAAAAAGGCTTCTCATGAAGTTCATGAGACAAGGCGCACCAGTCAGTCTTTCACAGTGGAAAGGCTTCTCCAGAAGTTCACAGGGGACTTTGCTCACTCCAATAAATGAGCTTCATCACTAATGAATATGAGTGCATCAGGAGGGAGAGTTTCAGCAAAGGCTTCACATGCACTTGGTCTGTTTGCAAAATCGCATGGAAAAAGTTCTTGATGAAACTAACTTGTTTATTTATTTATTTATTTATTTATAAATATGGGCAAGCCCATTCTACCCCACTCTATTTCTTGTTGATGAAAGGTGAGATTATCTTGGAGAATTCGCCTCACAGTGGTGTCCCCAAGCTTGCTTGCTGAGCACCGAACAGATCGCAAAAATGACAGTCTCTTCAATGTTTTCCGGTGATCTGACAGGCTGTTGACGTTCTACGCGTCCTGAAACCACATTTCCAGTTCCCCTGAATGTCTTGTCTCAGGAAATGATGATTGCCGGCTAGGATGAAGCGGCCAATAGAAAAGTAGGCCTCGGCAACGAATGCCCTACCTCCCTTGTCCAATGCATTTGTTTGAAATTTATTTAATTACATTCAAGTCCAATACAGAGATTTATACCTTATTGATTTGATTGTGACAAACGCAAACAACTGGTTAAATCATAGTGCGATGTTACGTCAAATAATCGAAGTAAACTAATTAAACAAGTGGGTGATTTTAAAACACGAAATTAATAAATAATAAGTAAACGTTCAGGAATAAATGAAAATTTTTCTTCAGATGTTCACGAAACACACTAATCTTGAATAAATATTGTCCGAATGAGACCATCCCCACTCCCGTCCAACTGACCCCCTACTTTTGGTGGCAAATACAAATCAGCAAGTTTTGTTGGGTTACTCTGCACAACAAGTGAACGTTGAAATTATTCATAATAAATCACGTGATATAATTATGTTAACTCTGTTTAGATGGAAGCTGAAGAGAAACTGAAATCAGCTGAGAAAGTTAACGTGAAGAAAGAATCAGCACCTGGAAGTGGCGAAGTGAAGGTTGGTAAGCTCGATGTGTTTAAACTTCGTTTATATACTAAGATGGCCTATTTTCTAATACTACTAATTACGCTATACTTTAAACTAATTGCATACGCCTATTACGAATACCTGCCACATGAACACATTATATCACACTACAAAAGCAGCAGCTCTTGGGCAGAAACGTCGCGCAATAAAAAAATCTGACTGTGTAACTGGCATATTATCATGCGATTAGAAGACATGAAAATAATGTTGACGGTTACGGGGATACGATGTTTTTCGTTGTCTTCATGATAACTAGCCCTCAGAAAAACTATGAATCGAATATCTACCTTATAATACAAGGCAGATAATCTATATTATAGATTATCTGTCCTTATGCTATCCGTTTTGGAAATTTGCCTCTCAACGTTATTTAACTGAGCTTCGAGAATATTGAACGAGAATTGGCAGCAACGAATACCAAATCGTGTGGCTACTTTCCCTATCTTTTATAAAATTATGCAGCTTCTGCAGCTCAAACATTTTGAATCCTCTACTTGTATTGCTCACCATTATATTATTCAGTGTTATGGTGACTAGTCATGGAGATGAATTAAATCTCCGGGGGTAATATTACGGACAGTTTTATTACCGATATGGGAAAATAAATTTGAAATACTGGAGAAAATTCCACAATGAATAACTGTTCCACAATTTGTAATGAATGTTCTTAAACAATAATAAAAATAATTTAACAATTCTTGAGAAAACGTCACCTATCCAGTGGTAGCACTGCTATAAGCATGTAAGCGGTTCGGCCTACTGCTTATGCCTGGAGAGAGGTGCTCGAAACTATATGCGCACATATACGAATGCAAAGTAGACATACAAGTATATTATGTACTTCGAAGAATTGATTGGACTGTTCAACCAAGACGTTGAAGTCAAAGCATGACACGAGCAAAACAAGAGGAAAACTAAAAATACTTTATTGAACAGGAGTGTAAATTTGAAATCCAAGCGACATTATCCTCAACTTGGATTATCAGCTTGAATAATATTATACACCAGTGAATTACCTAAGTTCGGATCCGTAAGTATAAACACCAAAAACAACCCTATTGTAAACATTTATTCGCCAAGAAAACCTTCTCAGCCGAAAAAAGGAGTAATCTCCATTTGCCCGCCAAAGTTGCATGCTCGGTGAATATAGAAACCTGTTCCTTGCCCCTTAACTCCCCCCCCCCCCCCCCCCGTTCCCTGTTGCAGTGCAGTGCGATGTGCAAATTTTTTTCCAGTAAAGGAAAAATTTCATTGTTTTCTTTGCTGTTTTTTCAAAGATTTATTCTGAAAACGTTTTATAAATTTGTTTTAAATTTTTTTGAAGATTTTATCAATTTTTGTTATAAGCATTGTTCTAAAAATCGCTGTAGAAAAAGTATAATACGCGAAAGTTACAGCGCTCCGAACGTAAAAAAACATGAATCAATTAGGATGTTTGTTTACCATGAAATCTGCAGTATTTTCAGTTATAACTCGGCTTTTATTAAAGCGATCGGGTTCAGATATTGCCCACGTCCTCAAGGAGATCCAGTGAACAAGTGTGCCAAATTTCAGCTCTTATCTTAATTTAACCTACTCCTAGAAACAGCCCCCCAACCCAAATGATTGCGTGGGGGGGGGGGGGGGGGGGAAGGCACTTCCTTGGAGCATAACGAATCCCCTGTCAAAGAAGAAGAACGAGAACAACTAGAAAATCATGAAAAATAGCGGTTTTCAAACTTCCATAACTCCGACCCCTGATGGTCCCGAGGGTACACGTCTTCAGGGGTGACCCCAGGGGCCGTGTTACCGGAGGGGGGGGGGTTAAGAACTTTCGAAGAAATAACTCGCGAAGAAATCGTGGAAACCCATTTCAAAGAAAACGGAGTTATTGAAAAATAGTCTATTTCCACTAATACACGATATTAGTGGAAATATACTATTTTTCAATAACTCCGTTTTCTTACTTGTTCTGTCATGTAATATAAAGAGTGTTCTTGGTCGCTTCGAGTTTTTCGGTTTTCTTGGCGGGCGGGACGCTCCCGCGTCAGTAGGTTTAATCCGAAAATCCGAATTATGTAATTTGTTGGTTTTTAACCATGTTTGCTCCTGGTGACGATTCGCTTTATATTACACTAATAGACGAGTGGGTCCAAAATAGATGCGATAATCCGGCAATGGGAGTCACAAGACGGAACATAGCTGGAACCAACTAGAACGACACAGGCACAGGAAGCGTATGGTATCAAAACCAAACCCGGAACTCACTCAAGAAGTACTCCATCTAAATAAAGGAGTCACCAGGAAGGTGATAGGACTCATCAAAAGCCACTGTCATCTTCGCAAACACACGTGTCAAATTAGGGTTCGTACAGGTTCACCCATATGCAGACTATGTGACAAAGACGAGGAAACTGCAGGCCATATCATATTTTAAAATAAAGCGAAGACTGCTGTGAACTTACAAATGAGCTTGATGGATAAGACCATCCGGCCGAACATGAACCACCCCATCAAGTCTCTCTCCTAAATTTTCAGTCGCGTGCCCTAACGCTGTAACTCCTCGCATATTTTGATACCCTGACTTAGATTCAGAATAGCTATTATTCCCACGGTATGTTGTAATATTAAAAAATGGTACTGTTTTATAATTTGGTGCAGGTGGCTGAGAAAGAGGCATTGGCTCCGGGATTGAGTCTTTCTGTTGAAACCGTGAAGAAGTTCTCGTGCCTAAAGATCTCAAGGATCGTAGCGCAGGCCTTCACCCTCACGTTCCTCGCAGAATGGGGAGACAGGTCCCAGTTGGCCACTATCATCCTAGCAGCCCGAGAGGTAACGAATCCGCTAATCTAGTTATGTACATTGAGGTCTGAATAGCATCGTGGTGTCTATCCTTGGTATGCTGGCAACGAATGGGAACCTCTTGTTCCCGCGTCCCCAGATAGTACCAAAAGATTAGTATCAGTATTATATTAGTATCAAAAGATACAAAATAGTTGTCTAGTCTAGACGGACTAAAAATATACGAACACAAATAACTCTACAGCAAAGGCTACTAACCTTAATGTTTAGATTGTATGATTCAGATCAGCAATTTTTTAAAAGCATGCTGCGCCATTGCCGAAGCCTTGATTTTCTCTCTCGTGCCGTCGTGATGCCAATACTTACGCTGCGAATTCCGAGTACGACCTTCAAAATTAAAAGTCATAAGACCCCTTCAAAGGATCGTCTTTCTTGGAACAGACAAACAAATACACTTTGCCCGCCGCCCAAGTATTTAAGCATAATAAGTAATTACCTCCATTGGGTCATTAAAAATGGTGTGTGCGTTGTATATATATATTACAGACCTTGGTAAGCCGTACCGAAATCTAACCGGCTGCAAGGAGTTCAGTCAGGAAAACCAATTTGAATCTAATGGAGATGAAGATTAACGTTTGACCGAAAAGTGGAGATAATGGACCGTTTAAATTTAGAACATAAACAAAGTCCCTTATCTAATCTCAAACCTTTGATTGTATATAGTTGAATTATCTTCTTTTGTATAATTTCTTTTGCATATCTACAGCTCTTTCTCTCGGGTCGTTCATTGTTTTTTCTTCTCAATTTGAGCTTCTTGTAATACTGACATAGATAACCTAATTACGAGTTGATCTCTATACGGAAGTAAACGTGGCTAGACATGGTATGATTCAATTATAAGAACGCTTCAAAGGTTACAGCATTTGATAGTAGCACAATTATTACTGTTTATCTATTTGTGAGATACAGTTCCAAATGAAAGGAATCGCGGTCAGGAAGCTATACCTCTCACCTATTTGGCAGACGTTTTATGCATCCAGCCCATACCAAGTCAGAGTCTACGAATTTTATATCATCCAAATTTTATTTCGCAGGATGTGTTCGGCGTCACTTTTGGGTCGATATTTGGTCATTCGATGTGCACGGGTCTAGCGGTCATAAGCGGCAGATATCTCGCAGAGAAAATTTCAGTTCGATCAGGTAATTTATTTGGAGTACATATTTCACTAAGTACGTGCCTACGTCTAGTCAGAGCTCGATGTTATTCCAATATTCCAATACATAAAAAATAATATACCTAAATGAAATTCAAAAATTTGAAGAAAAATAATTAGAGATTTGCCCAACTTTGAATTTCCAACATTTCAATCCCAAACTACTGCCTCAATCGTTTTATTTTATTTTTAAAAGTTGAAGAGATTGGCCCGGATTCGAGTACATGGTAATTCAAAAACATCTAGGTCATCTTAAGAAATCTCATCTCAATCTTGAGAAAAACAGTCACATGTCGCTGAAGTCTACGTAGGAGGTTGACGTAGGACCGGTCTCACAGAAGTTTTTAATCAACGTTTACTTATTAAGGGCCGGTTCACCAAAGTTTGTAATCACTTATTAAACCGAAGATCTCGGGTGTTGAACAACTGTGCCGGGTTTCACCAACCTCGTTTAAGATAGTCAAAAGAGACAAAATCGACGGTCAAAACTAACCAGCCGATTTTGGGTGGTCAGCGTCAATGTGGTAAATCAACGGTTCAGCGTCAATCGTTGGTAAATCTACGATTTAACACTTCGCCATCTTGCCAGTTCGGCAGTTTTTATGCGAACATTCTTCTACTATTATTCTTGAAATTATTATTCTTCTACATCCACAAAAATGAGTAAGGGATCGATTAGGGCATTTCGCATTTCCGCAAGCGTAGTTGAGCTATACAATTTAAAATTAGCAATTCCAATCGCAATGAAATTCAAAGAGGACAATCAACCTTCCCATCAAATTTCAGAGAAATCGGACCATTTGTTAGGTAGGTGTAGAGGTGCCTGCACCTACCTTGGTAGGCTCAGCGGGACACATTACAACTGATAATATGACGTACTGGATAAAAAATATATTTTATAACAGAAACGACAGGTAAAGACGACAGAAAAGCACCGTCGGTTTTATTAGACTCATATCAATAATGTTGAAATACTTGCGAACAATGTCAACGAACATCTGTTTCTCACTGTCTTTCAACTTCGGTCCGCGTTTTCGTTTTTGCGATGCTGACTCTACGCTGGTTTCCGCGATTTCGACAGTCAACAAACTTTCTTTCAAAAATAAGCGTAACACTACAATCAGCAATATGAACAACGAACCAAAGCCAAAAAAACAAATAAGCACAAGTAGGTATTTAACCTCACAATGGACGTCAACAACTGCGTTATCAATCGCAATCACCCCCAACGCTCCATGATTTTATCCAAATCCGTTAAATCCAAGTTTTATGAAAACGTCGATTTATGAATAACCGTTAAATCGACGTTTTATGAAAACATTATAATCGTTTATTACGCTTGTGAAACGCACTTGTCTTAACAACGCTTCAAATCTCCGATTCGATAAAACAGTGATCTATTTTAACCATGGTCAGGAAGTACTGGTGAAACCGGCCCTTACTTTCAAATAGACGGGAGAATAAAATAAACCGGCAACCTTTTAATATTTTTCAAACACCACATATTACCTTAGTGCTTTCTCATGACATCGTCAATGATCTAGCGAGCCACCTTGAGTTTGGCCGGATTTGGAGCCATTTTGCAAAATTTCACTGGGTCGTTGGTGTTTTGGTCCCTACTAACCGGGTAGTTTAACAATATTCTGTATAAAATACTGATAATGGTGAGTGAGTAGTCAGCACACATTAGTTAGTGGTTTCTTCAGTAATTCATGTAATCCTTTAATGTAAATGGAACGTTTCGAAACAGCAATGCAACAATCAATATACATCAACTTGTCATTTTTACTTTCCAATGTATTGTCGAGATTGTCCAGATCATTACATTGTGCGTTACTAAAAATAATTACCAGTAAAAACTATTTTTTCTTTTCAATTTCAGTGACAATATTGGGTGGCATCGTTTTCCTTGTTTTTGCGATCACGTCTTTATTAATGGACCCTACGGATGACTGATTGATTTCCAGGTACATCTATAATTTTATGTGATAACAGTGATAATACCCGTAAAATAAAATGTATTAATGTTAGAATAATAACTTTTAAGGAACTCATATTTGTAAGAAGTTATTCGTCATTGTATCGAAATTTCGGATTTAGCGTTCTTACTTAGGACCTGGATGTTCATGTCTGGTTACATGAAATTCATCTAATTAGTTCGGTTGTCGGTAAGTACACATGCCTAGACACATATAAAAATGTGAAATACGTGTAAAGTGTAAAGGGCGGCCCACACGTGACAGCTGTTGATTTCCTTGCACAAGTAAAACGTTGTAAGTAAGATGGATTTGTTGAACTGGTGTGGCAGGCATTAATTTGTGAGAATCCTTCAGGTAGGAAGGAGCGTGTGGACGGTTCTCGTCATGCCTAGCTCAGTTTTCTCTTCTACATTTACACAATCAGGTTCAACAGCAATATGAGTGACATTTGTGAATGCCCGCGTGAGTTTTTAACTGATTTTATAGAAATGTATAAAAGCTATGCATACCTATGGAAAGTGAAGACGAAAGAGTACAATGAACGTGATAAAAAAAGCTCCGCCCCTTGACCCCGATGATGCTTATTTGCTTACTTCGAAAGAAACTATGAAACATGGTAGAGTACATGCTCTAGAATGGGGAAGACCACAGAGGTGATGGAACAGTAGCGAAGGGGGAACCACCACCCGGCTCTGTAAGTGGGCGAGCAAGGGCAGAGCGAGCGTGGGAGTTACTTCCGTAACGCTTTTTTGTGGCGCGTGACGATTTTCGGCCAGTAGGTCTTCGGTGAACATGTACCATGCTAAAAATATGTAGTGCTCATGATGTGCTTGTACTTAAGTTTAAAAAAACTGGCACCTACCGCAGCGACTCGAGCTACCGTCACTGAAAAACTACACTCATTGAGAAGTACCTACCGCAAGGAGCTAGCAAATGTAACCAGATCAGAAATAAGTGATGCGGGGGAGGAGGGTATTTACAAGCCGTCTTTGGTATTTTTATTTGGTGGCATAAACATGGATAAAAAATTGGAAATATAAAAAAGAACTTGCGGTCTGAATCAGAAACAATATACGAGTATTATGTAGAAACACAAGGCTGGCAAGCCCGGGAAAACCCCCCATCGCCATTCAGTCACTCACCAGTCATCACTCATCAGTCATTACTTCATGACTTATTGAGCGTGTGAACCGCCCTTAGCGCTGGTAACCTACTATGATGCGTGGATGGGAAAACTACAAAAGTTTTAGAAGAAGAAGTTTTAGAAGTTTTTTTCTCTTAATATTGGACTGCCGGTATCCGACTTTTATCCAAGTATAACAGCGAGACATCGACATCAGTGGGAAGTTGAATACAAAAACTCAACGAATGGGCTATACTATAAGGACATACAGCCCCGGGTTCCAACTAAATCCTGGTTCATTGGGTGGTCCGCTCATAAAGCACTGTGTAGAACCATCGCTCGGTTGCGTACAAATCATGGAGTCTGTGGAGCCTACCTACACCGCATCCACCCTGAAACCCTACCTCAATGCAGATTTTGCGAAATAGAAGTCGGAACACTCGAGCATCTAATCATGGAGTGCCCTTTATTTTACTGTGAAAGAGACGTTTTATTTTCTTTTATTATTGATACTAATGCACTATGCCAACCATTTAATTATAGGTCCTTGCTTCGATCTGCAAATATTAACATATATAAGGCTATATTTCAGTATTTGTCGGTGATGAATTAAGAACAACACCATTGAAATCAAACACGAAAACTGACTTTTATTCCTAATATTGTAGCCTTGCTACTAACAACACACATGTGTAATCATAATAATTATTCCTGAATCCTACACTTTTCCCCTCCTTCTGTATTGGCTGTTGCTCGATGCCTTAGCTGATCGGCGTGTTTCCGCTTCAGAATTCCCCCTTTCAATACTTCGTAGGAGTAGGGTCCATTCTTCTTCTTGATGGTCCCAGCTGACCATCCCTGGTCGCGTTCATTTTTGACCCATACTTCTCCCTTCCCAGCTTCCGTCTTCGTCAAAATGTGATGACGAGAACCGTGCCATCTTGTTATCCAACTCGGTATCCTCTTCTCCGTTGTTGCTGCTACCATTGCTACTCTCCCCTCCTCCGTTTCTCGCTCCTCTTTTAACCATCCTCGTCGCCAATGATGAATTAAGAACAACACCATTGAAATCAAACACGAAAACTGACTTTTATTCCTAATATTGTAGCCTTGCTACTAACAACACACATGTGTAATCATAATAATTATTCCTGAATCCTACAGTCGGAATGTAATATTTCTGTTTAATTTTATTAGAATTGTTTATAACTAACTAGCCTGACCGCTCGCTTCGCTCGCTATCCGAGATTCGCTGTACGCAGTATCGTGGAACAAACAAACGACGGAAAAATCCCATAGCCTACCGGGTATTTGTGCCCAATTTTATCAAAATCCGTCAAGCCGTTCAGGAGTTGACCATGGTCGACCATATTTCCGCTATGGTCAGGGAATTAAAACGCTGCAAATCCCTGCACAACGGTTTATTATTTTGTATAGAATACCCTTCTGTTACAGATCACAGCTCTCTGTATAGATAACCCGTCTATATAATATAATATGTACTATTCTATGCATGTTATGTAGATCGCAGACCCTCCGTAGGTTAGTACCTAACCCCGTACTCGTTACTAGGTACCTACCTAAATCACGAGTTAAATGTTGCTAAAATAATTCTGCCGATGACAAACAGTACCTAACAAAAAGAAACACACATAATGAAGTTCTGAAAAGAAATTGTTGATGAGGAGTGAAAAAAGTTGCAAAAGTACCTACCAACAAACTCCAGCCCCTTCTACGTAGATGGTATAATGAACCGTTGTGTAATAATTTACCGTTGAGTAATGATTTACCGTAGTAATAATTTACCCATCAATAATACTTCAACGTTTGTTCAAGTTTCACTACCTACCGACAAACTCCAAAAGAGCCATCATTTTTCAAATTAAATAATATCACAGAACAACCAACTCGACTTCATACTCCGCCAATATAATCAGGTGATCCCTACCAATGATTGGCCGTATTCACAAATTCCTATTGTGGGCGCGTCTCTGGTTACGAGATTTGGTTTGAATTGTATACAATTTCATTCACACTGGAGTCGAAAATGCCTGTCGGTGCAAACTTCGGGGCCTTACTGTGAATGAACGGCTGGACGTACGATGCTCCGGATGGTCTTAAAAAACTCGCAAGTTCAAGAACTATTTAAAACCGTAAAAATATTTACGTAAAAAAATGGTATAGGCGTTTTGAAATTTTCAACCCCTATTTTGAACCCCTTAGAGATGACTCACAGTAACGTCGAGCTTCGAGGACCAACTAGACGCCGAACGGAACCTATAACCCGAATTTCATCAATTTTTTTTCATGGTAACTAAGAAAAGTGGCCCGTACGGCGTACGGCGTACGGCGGACAGACAGAAATATTTTTATTGCAGTTTTGGATTCTACATACCTTGAAACGTAAACCATCAAATTTTGAGGGGGGGTAAGAATTTTTGTTTTCATGCTCGATTCCAATGGTTCATTATTGAAAATAATAAACCAAAATGCGCCTACGTTCAACTTGGGAGGCTACCGGATATTGGTGCCAAATTTGGTCGATATCCGTTGAGCAATTCGGGATTCGACCATGGAGGGGCCCATGGATGCGCTATGGTCGACCGCGGGGGTAGTCCGAAGGGTCGATCGTAGATAGAATTTCACGTAGATTACGAATACGCGATAAAAAATAGGGGTTACCATTTCAATTAACGAAGTTGACCATGGTCGACCATAGTTCCGCTATGGTCAGGGAATTAAAAATGCGACGTTGCACAACTTGGGAGCCTACTGGATATTCGTGCCGAATTTGGTCGATATCCGTTGAGCAATTCGGGATTCGACCATGGAGGGGCCCATGGATGCGCTATGGTCGACCGCGGGGGTAGTCCGAAGGGTCGATCGTAGATAGAATTTCACGTAGATTACGAATACGCGATAAAAAATAGGGGTTACCACTTCAATTAACGAAGTTGACCATGGTAGACCATAGTTCCGCTATGGTCAGGGAATTAAAAATGCGACGTTGCACAACTTGGGAGCCTACTGGATATTCGTGCCAAATTTGGTCGATATCCGTTGAGCAATTCGGGATTCGACCATGGAGGGGCCCATGGATGCGCTATGGTCGACCGCGGGGGTAGTCCGAAGGGTCGATCGTAGATAGAATTTCACGTAGATTACGAATACGCGATAAAAAATAGGGGTTACCATTTCAATTAACGAAGTTGACCATGGTCGACCATAGTTCCGCTATGGTCAGGGAATTAAAAATGCGACTTTGCACAACTTGGGAGCCTACTGGATATTCGTGCCAAATTTGGTCGATATCCGTTGAGAAATTCGGGATTCGACCATGGAGGGGCCCATGGATGCGCTATGGTCGACCGCGGGGGTAGTCCGAAGGGTCGATCGTAGATAGAATTTCACGTAGATTACGAATACGCGATAAAAAATAGGGGTTACCATTTCAATTAACGAAGTTGACCATGGTAGACCATAGTTCCGCTATGGTCAGGGAATTAAAAATGCGACGTTGCACAACTTGGGAGCCTACTGGATATTCGTGCCCAATTTTATCAAAATCCGTCAAGCCGTTCAGGAGTTGACCATGGTCGACCATATTTCCGCTATGGTCAGGGAATTAAAAATGCGACGTTGCACAACTTGGGAGCCTACTGGATATTCGTGCCAAATTTGGTCGATATCCGTTGAGCAATTCGGGATTCGACCATGGAGGGGCCCATGGATGCGCTATGGTCGACCGCGGGGGTAGTCCGAAGGGTCGATCGTAGATAGAATTTCACGTAGATTACGAATACGCGATAAAAAATAGGGGTTACCATTTCAATTAACGAAGTTGACCATGGTAGACCATAGTTCCGCTATGGTCAGGGAATTAAAAATGCGACGTTGCACAACTTGGGAGCCTACTGGATATTCGTGCCAAATTTGGTCGATATCCGTCAAGCCATTCAGGAGTTGACCATGGTCGACCATAGTTCCGCTATGGTCAGGGAATTAAAAATGCGACGTTGCACAACTTGGGAGCCTACTGGATATTCGTGCCAAATTTGGTCGATATCCGTCGAGCCGTTAGGCCGTGGGAAGACAGACAGACAGACAGAGATTCGTTTTAATAATATACTAGCCTGACCGCTCGCTTCGCTCGCTATCCGAGGTTCGCTGTACGCAGTATCGTGGAACCAACAAACGACGGAAAAATCCCATAGCCTACCGGGTATTTGTGCCCAATTTTATCAAAATCCGTCAAGCCATTCAGGAGTTGACCATGGTCGACCATAGTTCCGCTATGGTCAGGGAATTAAAAATGCGACGTTGCACAACTTGGGAGCCTACTGGATATTCGTGCCAAATTTGGTCGATATCCGTCGAGCCGTTAGGCCGTGGGAAGACGGACAGACAGACTGACTCACTCACTCACAGAGATTCGTTTTTATAATATATAGAGATAGAGATTGTACATAACCATATGGCTGTAAAATGTGCTCCATTAATGCCAAATAAAATTTATATATATTTAAAAAAAAAAGTTTTAGAACTGAATCAGAACTGATGAACCCATTAACTTCCGACTTATTCGTCCTTCGAGGCTATACCTCATGACAGCTTCACAATTCACGAGGAGAAAACCCAGCCAAATCACGCTGCAGTGAAAAGAAACTAAGGGAGAAAACTGAATGTCTGGATAGGCTTTACTCCCAAAGGTTTAGTCGGGGTCCCGGTTCTATCGGAGGTATATTCTGAGTCCTACGAGTCAAAGCGCTGCTCGCCCAGAAATGGGCAGATGATCCTGAGAGGGACAATGTTAGTGGGTTTTTGCCCACTACTCTCTCCGTGTTCGACGTCCCAAAAATACCCTGAAGAATACTATATAAGTGCTAACCAAAACCACTCCAGATTTCCACAACACGCACCTTCCCATCTATGCACAAAAGATATATTAAAGTACTAAATTAAATTAGGTCAAGTTAATCAGTGGATACAGAAGATTGCACGACATCCGCTACTCCATCAAACAATCTTGTGACCTGATTATGGCCGTGTCTGGGATACAACTTTCAGCAATCTTAGCAGCCTAAACATTGAGTTTAAAATCATCTTTAGAAATTGAATACCTACATTTAGGCACCAGTTTTAGGTATTCTTGAAAAAATATTACAAAACGTTGATAACCCGAAACAAATTTGAAGTAATAAGTTCGGTGCGATCGTGAGGATAGTGTGTGAGACATGGTGATTTGTTATTATTCCAAATGAAGAAACTTAGCGACGTTGCAATGTGATGTGGGACATCGTAAACATTGGCACGAGGGGGATTTGATGTATCTGATTTTGAGGTAAAAATATCAAAATTCCGATCCATGCGCCTTCGCTGTAGTGGCCAAGTATTACCTCGTTACCTCTAAGCATTTATAATGATCCAACATAAAAAAATGATCGAACAAGCAAATAAAATAGAACTTTAAAAACGTAGCCTTTAAGATGCCCATTCGATACATAAATATGACGGACGGAGCAGTTGTCCATCACCCATTTTATTTTACACTTTTATCCAATGCAGATTGTAATTAACATACTTGTTGTAAGCCATGCACATACCCTATTATTCTTAGAACAGCACGCACCCAGCCTCAAATCGTAACTGAACAGCGCGTTCTATGTAGGTAACGCAAAGAAAACCATCTATCACTAACACTAAATCAATGTTAGTTCCGCGTGTTCGCTGGATAGGTAGGTAGTTTAGTGCACATCATATCATATTTAACATTTACCTACTGTAATGATGATGAACAATCGTTCATTTTTCAGGTTTGCCGGATATCTACTCGGGATTCCCAATGCATGAAACCATCGCTACACTCAACTTAAACATAACATGCCTAGGGTGAATTCGTGCCAGAGATGAATGGTTATAATATAGTTTTCTCTTTGGTACATCATTGTGATCCGACGAATGTTTTAGTTACTTTAAAAAAAAAAAAATACCTAGCGGTTATTAAGTTGCATATGCACAGTTTCATATTGAAGGGTGAAACGAGTAACTCATGACTCAACTACTCTCAGCAAGGGTACCTACATAACTATACATGTAAATACTCATTCCTTAGTTTTAAAGTCTTTTTCAAAATCACAATTTTGTGGAACTCCGTCAGTTCAATTGTTAGGACGCCGACAGTTGTGGGGCGTCTCAAAATGGAGCAATCCCAAGTAGATTTCCAAAATAATAGTTTCAAAAATAGATACACAAACAGAGAAAAGCGCGTTTCTAAGAATCGCGATTCCGATTCATCATAACGTGTTCCCACCGGTTAAATATTGTATCACGATAGTTATCATTGTTATGCTCAATTGTAGCTTGACTGAGTTGAAATCGCATCTTCTTAAATCTTCTACATTCTTTGTTTGTGTACCTATACCAGGACTGTGCCCTTGAAATTCTTCATTTGGGATCATTGTGGTGGATTAAAAATTGATTCAAGTTGATACGTATAAGGAATATAGCGAAGTTCCTTTTTCTTTGGGCTAATCCCAGTAAGGGCTCAAAGATATATAATTTATTGGCAGTGTTTTGCCATTGGTAATGAGGAAAGAACTGATGAAGATGGAAAGGATTTGTAGCACACAATGAGGAAATTTAAGATTCAACTTTCTTAACTTTCATTGTTTAATAATGACTCAGATGTTGATGCTTCACGCTACCGCCTTTCTGTCTGACGTTTCCGCAGTTGCTTTTAATATCAACTTTCAAAACTTCGTTGTTATTACAATAAACTAAATAAATTCCAGACTGTCAGCAATCATGAGAAATTGCTTACCGTAAATAGTATGTATAGCAAACGTGTCTCTAGTCTTCTAGAACTTCTTTTCTAATGTAAGTTCTAAATAGTAGTGTTAATTAGTTTATATTTCTTCAGCCCAAATTATCAATATCATCTCCCTGTGATCCTGTATACTTAGGTACTTTATTCGAGAAATAACCAACACCAACGCATTAGAAAGTTTGTTTGTAGGTACTAAAACTTTTCCTCGAGTACCTACATACTTCTTTTTTTAATATAATTTTAACATCATTTAATAGGACATCAAAACTAACGAGTGATTTAATTTTCTTAAAATTAACAAAAATTAACAAAACCTGCGAACATGAGCAGTTTTGTTCGGTTAATGGTAACATGGTGTCTTAATTAATCGCTGGACACCTTTCTCGACACTAAATCATAGGGGTCAAATATCTTTAGTCTTATCCCTAGGTGATTAACGTTGAGCAGACGTCTCTTCATCACTATGCCTTTGTAGCCTTTGTTGATGGACTGTCACTGTATGATTTCAATCTTACTATTGGCAGCACAGCTCTAATAATGATGATTCCCATATAAGTCCACATGGGTTTTAGGATATGTATGAAAAGCATAAGATGAAGCATAACTACTTTCGGCTCGTGCGTCCTCCCATGAGGTGGTATACTACTTTCTGGATTGGAGTCGTACAATTACTCGCCCTTTTTCCTGATTTGTGCCTTCCATCGCAGTTTGGCCTTACGTGATATTTTTAAGTAGATACGTAAGTAGTATACATGTCTACTTGGATTGATTGATGTTTATTGAATTTTATATATTTTATTGATTGTTATTAGTCTACTCTCAATTGAAATTGAAGTGAAATGCTCAATTGAAACTGAAGTGAAATTGCCCCCCCCCCCCACCTACCTGTGATCCTCCATAGTATAGAGCTAGTAGATACGTATTACCACTACTCAACTCGCTTCATTTTATGAGTATGTAGTTAATTATAAGTTATGAAATGAAATTTGTATTAAATGTTATAATAATGATAAATTTTCTATATTTTATTGTGTCTCCCCTTCAATTTTGGTCGGTAAGGACGTTTTAAACGGTTGAACTATGCAAAAAGGCGAATTTGACGCACGATGCGCACGTTTGCAAAAATTTTTATAACACCCCCTCAAATTTTTTTCTTTTACGTTTCAAGATGCGCAGATTCAGAAAATGCAATGTCCGTCCGCCGTACGTCGTATCATGCATACCGCCTTCATTTTCGATCTAAAAAATTGGTTCTTTAGTACACATGCTGCAATTGGGCCCTAGTTCTGTCCCGAAACTTTGCAGCCCGATCGGAATATACCCAGAGGTGTTATGCTTATGAGTGACAAATGGGTATAAAAATAGATATTATTTGCGGTTAGGTTTATTATTCTGTGAATATATGTAATCGCTCAGAATTTTTTTTTTTATAACACCCCCTCAAATTTTTTTCTTTTCCGTTTCATGGTGCGTAGATTTCAAAAATGCAATGTCCGTCCGCCGCATGCCGTCCACCGTCCGCCGTATCACGTGTACAGGCTTCATTTTCGGTCTAAAAAAGTCGTTCTTTCGCACACATGCTCCATTTGGGCCCTAGTTGTGTCCCGAAACTTTGCAGCCCGATCGGAATACACCCAGGGGTGTTATGAGTGAAAATGTGTATAAAAATAGGTACTTTTTGTGTTTTAGTTACATGAGCTTTTGAGATATCGTTTTCCTTTTTTTCTGGGGGCGAGAAGACCGAACATGAAGTCGATTTTGACCAAAGAGAGGAAAACTGAGGTTCTGCCAAATATTCAGCTGCCAAAATTGTTTTCTTTATGAGTCAAAAACCTGGAAAATCGCCTGCAATCACCATCAATTTGTATAATTACACTAGAAAAAGTGTAAATCAAGACGATTAAATGGAACTACCAACGATCAAAGATAATTTAAAAAAAAGAAGAAAAAAAAGGAGCGTACCTAATTTGTGTTGTGGGGGCCAAAATTGGTGGAAACCATCAGAAATTGCTATTTCAATTATTTCGCATGAATGAAAAAACGCTGCAAAGTCCTTGTCACATGGGTTTATTATTCTATTGGACATACCTACAGAAATGTTGGCTGTTTATTTATTGTTTCTTTCATGTAAAATAATTGAAATAGCTATTTCTGGTGGTTTCAACCAATTTCGGACCCCAAAACTTGAATTAGGTACGCTCCTTTTTTTTCAAATTATCTTTGGTCATTGATAGTACCATTTAATCTTCTTGATCCAAGTGCTATTCTACAAATTGATGGTGATTTCAGACGATTTCCCAGGTTTTTGACTCATAAAGAAAACAATTTTGGCAGCTGAATATTTGGTAGAACCGCAATTTTCCACTCCTTGGTCAAAATCTACTTCATATTCGGTCTTCTCGTCCCCATGCAAAAACATGGAAAACGATACCTCAAAAGCTCATTTTACTAACATGTTACTAAAACAAAAAATACCGATTTTTATACACATTTTCACTCATAACACCCCTGGGTATATTCCGATCGGGCTGAAAAGTTTGGGGACACAACTAGGGCCCAAATGGAGCCTATGTGCGAAAGAAAGAATTTTTTAGACAGAAAATGAAGCTGGTACACGTGATATATTTTTGGGATCTACGCACCTTGAAACGGAAAAGAAAAAATTTTCAGGGGTTGTTATGAAAATTTTTTGCTGAGCGAATACATAGGTGTTATTCACAGAATAATAAACCAAAATAAATGAACAGCCAACATTTCTGTAGGTATGTCCAATAGAATAATAAACCCATGTGACAAGGACTTTGCAGCGTTTTTGTGTTTGAGTAACTAGAGTTTTTGGGGAATCGTTTTCCTTGTTTCTTACGACGAGAAGACCGTATATGAAGTCGATTTTGACTGGAGTGGAAAATTGCGGTTCTAATGAAGTTTCAGCCTTAAATTTACTTACGTTAAATTTTGGTGTAAAATCGTCGTTCTTCCGCACACAGTTTGGATCCCCATTTGGGAACACATTTGGGTCCTATTTGTGCTCCAAAGCTCGCAGCCCGATCAGAATACACCCAGGGGTGTTTTGGGAAAAAAATGATGTAAAAATAGGGGTTTTCGAGATTTTTTTTAAAACGTTTTAGTGAACATGAGCTTGTGAGGTATCGTTTTCCATGTTTTTTTTAAAACATGGAACATGTTTTTACGGGCGTAAACGAGGCTCGAAATCGTCCAGTCCTGTCCAGTCCACTCCAGTCCGAAGGAACTCCCTCCCCGTCGCCCGCACAGTTCTCCCTCTACCGCACTCCTGCCACCCAACTCCCCCACCTCCTCTCATACCACACCTTCGCCGAGGAAAGCATGGCCAGACCCCACTCCGCCGAAAACTGCCGAGGGGGTTCCACCAACCCGAAAAACGCCAAAAGCAGCTGAGGACGTGTATTACACGACATTGCGTTAGGTCGCTGGTCCGAGGCTTGGAAATCCCACGACGTTTTTTTGCTTCCTCACTACAGAAGGCAGGGAAGCCTTGGATTCGTGATTGAGTAAAAAAAAGTTAGTGTCCTCCAAAATGAAAATTTCCACTACCATTTTCCGTTTCAGACATCGAGGAACATTTTTGGTTCAGTGCCTGTCTGTCTGTGGTAATTCCTTGCAACACCCATAACTACCCGAAATAATGGTTGAAGTGGGCTTAAATTTCGAGGGTAGGTGCGGGTTGGGCCACAGATGGTCCCATACCAAAATCATTGATAAACTACCGTAACTTTCGTCTGCGCATGCGCAAACGTGAAATAATTGGAACACCCATAACTACCCTGAATATCGTTGAAATCAATTCAAACTTGGGAGGTTCGGTCAGGAATAATACTTTGGTAGTTCCCAATCAGTTTCATTGGAATGGTAATGTAACTTTCATCTACGCATGCGCGAACATGAAATGTTGACCATTTTCTTGTAAAGTTTCTAACTACGCGATAAATAGTCGTAGAGAGCTGAAATTCTGAGGGTATACGCGGGTTGGATCGCAGATGGTCCCGTATCATAACGAACCTACCCAACTAGTCTATACGTTCATGTGATTCAAGTGAGGAAGCTATAGTGCCTACTCGAATTGGCAGGCGTTTTTCTACATATCTCCATATCCTCTGTTATCATGTACCTATTCGAAAAAACATGTTCCATGTTTCCTTGCTCTGATCCTTGATCTGATCCTTGATCTAAACTGGTATAATCCGGGGGTCTGGGGGGTGTCCCCCAGATTTCATTCGACAATAAACGTAGGTACCG
Organism: Leptopterna dolabrata; assembly: GCA_954871275.1. Lineage (NCBI taxonomy): Eukaryota > Metazoa > Arthropoda > Insecta > Hemiptera > Miridae > Leptopterna > Leptopterna dolabrata. The sequence goes on from OX940974.1 coordinate 100,019,180, forward strand.
TCATGAACACAAACCAGTGGCGGCAACGCATTTTTTTTTTTTTTTTTAGGGCGAGAGGACCGAATATGAAGTTGATTTTGACCAAAGAGGGAAGAATTGAGGTTGCAACGAAGGATAAACTCCCGAAATTTATTTTTTATGAGTAAAAAACTTCGGAAATAGTCTGAAATCATCATCAATTTTTATAATAATTACTGGAATACGATTCGAAGCTCCTACAGTTGTGGAAACTTGATGTTGAACGTTAATAACGGGTTGTCTTTTATATTCATCATGTGTTTCGGATAGTTGAACAAAATCCGCTAATACTACCTACTTCTCGTTCAAGCTTTTGACTACGATTTGCACTCTGAATTTGTAAACGTAAATATACTTAGGGACTAGGTATATTAATTCCGTTAATAACACTAGAAGTAGTATTAGCAGGTGAATCAAGGCAATTAAATGGCACTATCAATGTCAAAGATAATCTGTACAAAATAAAAATTTAAAAAAAAGGAGTCGAGGTCGTGTTTGGGGGCCAAAATTGGTGGAAACCATCAAAAATAGCTATTTCAATTATTGCGCATGGAAGAAACAATAAATGAACAGCCAACATATCTGTAGATGTGTCCACTAGAATAATAAACCCATGTGACAAGGACTTTGCAGCGTTTTTAAATCTACAAAAGTTACGAAGAATGGCGATGTCCCGACTTTTTTAATACGACAATCGGAGAAAGTAAGTGGCGGGAGAGGGGGTACATAGTTAGCAGAACAACCTCTACATATATATAGGTATGGTTGTTTTGAAAAGAAAAGTAAAATTGCTCGAAATTGGAATCACATAGTGCAAAATGAACAACAAAATAAAAGTGGATGGAGACCTACGTGTGGGCATTCCGTGCATTGAACAAGTTGCACAGTGCTGTCCTCTTGTGGAATATCACGAGAAGTTGTTATGCTGTAGAGAACTTACTGCCTGCACCTACAGATGGCGCTGTAGTGCGGTCAGCGTGAGGCCTCCCGAAACAGAATCATCCCGTAGAATTATTTTGTGAATCATGTGACTTATTTCACAAACGCATTTCTGCATGAGTGAATCCGTTTTACTTGATAATGGCAGATCAAACTGTTGACCAACTAATTCACATAAAGGATCAGCAGGTTCTTACGCTAAAAATTTATCATCAAGAATCTACGAACTAAATCACTCCAGAAGAAATCATGGAAACCCATTTCAAAGAAAAACGGAGTTATAGAAAAGTTGTCTGTTGCCACTAATACACGAAAAACGCGAAAAATACATTGTTATACCGGTTTCGATGATCAAACCATCGTCAGTAACAAACAATAACGTTATTGTTTGTTACTGACAACTTGGTTGTTATTGTTGTAGACAACTTTTCAATAGGTACCTAACTCCGTTTTGGTTTATTATTCTGTGAATAATACACCTATGTATTCGCTCAGCAAAAAATTTTTATAACGCCCCTCAAAATTTTTTCTCTTACGTTTCAAGGTGCGTAGATTCCAAAAATGCAATGTCCGTCCGCCGTCCGCCGTATCACGTGTACAGGCTTCATTTTCGGTCTAAAAAAATCGTTCTTTCGCACACATGCTCCATTTGGGCCCTGGTTGTGTCCCGAAACTTTTCAGCCCGATCGGAATATACCCAGGGGTGTTATGAGTGAAAATGTGTGTAAAAATAGGTACTTTTGCGTTTTAGCAACATGTTAGTAACTTGAGCTTCTGAGATATAATTTTCCATGATTTTGGGGACGAGAAGTCCGAATATGAAGTCGATTTTGACCAGAGTGGAAAATTGAGTTCTACCAGATGTTCAGCTCCCAAAATTGATTTTTTATGAGTGAAAAACTTGGGAAATCGTCTGAAATCACCATCAATTTGTATTATAACACTAGAAAAGTGTCAACACGTGGATCAATACGATTGAATGGCACTACCAATGATCAAAGATGGTTATTTGAAAAAAAAAAAAAGGAGCGTACCTAATTTGTGTTTTAGGGGCCAAAATTAATGGAAACCATCATGAATAGCTATTTCGATTATTACGCATAAAAGAAACAATAAATGAACAGCCAACATATCCGTAGGTATGTCCAGGAGAATAATAAACCCATGCGACAAGGACTTTGCAGCGTTTTTGCGTTTTAGCAACATGTCAGTAACATGAGCTTCTGAGATACCGTTTTCCATGTTTTTGGGGACGAGAAGACCGAATATGAAGTCGATTTTGACCAAGGAGTGGAAAATTGAGGTTGTACCAAATGTTCAGCTCCCAAAATTGATTTTTTATGAGTTAAAAACCTGGAAATCGTCTGAAATCACCATCAACGTGAGAATAAGACTAGAAAAAGAGTCAATACGTGGATCGAGACGATTAAATGGCACTACCAATGATCAAAGATAATCTGAAAAAAAAAAAGGAGCGTAGGTACCTAATTCAAGTTTTGGGGGCCAAAATTTGTGGAAACCACCAGAAGCTATTTCAATTATTTTACATGAAAGAAACAATAAATAAACAGCCAACATTTCCGAACGTTTGTCCAATAGAATAATAAACCCATGTGACAAGGACTTTGCAGCGTTTTTCTTCATCAACTAGCTCATCTAAAGATCTACAGAAGAAAATGTTTTGATAACATCCGGATAGTATTATTTGCTTAATACCTTGTAAATATTCGTACTTGAATATTGAATGGTCACCTGATTTTGTTAAAGGTATAATTAAGTAACTAGATATTATGTGAGGGGACTTATATCCAAATTTCAACGCCTTACCATTACCCATATGGGCACAGTGAATTTCTTCTTTTTTTTCTCTCACTACCAAGGTTTACCCCATCAAGTGGAGTAACCGTGAGACTCCACATTTTCAACGGGTATATCGCCTTTAAAAGTGCTCCGTATCCCATAGGACTATGGGATACTTCTACCCCTTCTAGATCCCTTCCTGTGTTTTTTAAAATATCCCAATAAAAGACTGGTAAATTTTCAAATAATAGAAAAAAGACAAATTTTATTGAAATTGGGTCAAAATGAAAAAACCACAGTCATGCATCATGGCTATAAGAGCGAATTTTCGAAGTTTTCGGCATCTTCCTCCTCCGCCTAAAATTTTCTGAAAATTAATTTTCGGCCAATGTTTTCCCAACTTGATACCATACAAAATTAAAACAGGAGTAGTTTTACGCAAAGTAAAATTTGGGGTGGAAGGAGGGGGAGGGGGAAATCAAAAATGTTTTGAATACCAGAAGAGTACGTAAAATAAAATAAATACCAGAATATTGGGTACGTAACAAATTTTTTGTTCCATTTTTTGCCGAGTAACACCTCGGTTTGTAGATTTTCCAACGCTGAACACGATGGTGAAGTCAGAATTGCGATATCCCATTCCGTTATCAGATTAGAGCAGACGAACCAGGAAGAACATCTCAAGAAATAACCACGTTCCTTCATCTTCAAAGTGCTCCAGTTTGAGAATGGAATGAGATATCGCAATTCTGATTTCACCATCGTGTTCAGCGTACAAAAACCTTTAAAATGAGGTGTCACTTGTCAGACTTTTTCATTTTGGGAATTTATGGGTAATTCCCCCCCCCCCTAAAACTCCCCAAAACTCCCCCTTAGGGTGACCCGATTCTGCCCATCTTCGAACTTAGCCTGTCGATTGCCAAGACAGATTTTTCGTGCAAATTTGAACTTTTTATCTCAATTCTTTCGAGAGTTATCGTCTGGAATGACACATACATATATAAATATATAAATATATAAATATATAAATATATATATATATATATATATATATATATATATATATATATATATATATATATATATACATATAATTTTTGGTGTCTTTCGGCAGGGAATTCAGGATGGTCTGAAACGGATTTTGGTATAAAAATCTTTCGGAAATTCGAGTTTTAAAAATTTTGGACCGAGAACAATAGCTTCCTTTTCTTCGAAAATTCGCTAAAAGCATGGTAACCCTCAAATAAACTAAGAATCACATTGTTTATGGCACATGAACAAGGAATTAAGTCCCAGTCACGTTTGTTAACGAACATCACGGTCTTGATTTTTTTTTTTTTAATCGGCAAATCAATATGCAAATTGTTCTTCCAAAACTCCTAATGAAGAAAAGGAAGTACGGAACGAAGCGAAAATCCAAATTTTTATTGCAAGATACAAAACTCATTCTTCGGATCTAACGCAGAGGACGCGGGGGCGTCCCGCTCGCCAAAAAAACCGAAACCTCCAAAGCGACCAGGAACACAGTTTGACACGACAGAACAAGTAGGGTTTTTACACCCTCCCCACGGTAACCGATGTGGCTTTCCGTACACCCATTCTCCAGGGGCCCCTGAGGATGTGTAACCTAATTTCAACCGTCGGGATCATCAGGTGCCAGAGTTATGGAAGTTTTAAAATCGCTATTTTTCATGTTTTGGTTTATTATTCTGTGAATAATACACCTATGTATTCGCTCAGCAAAAAATTTTTATACTTCACACCCCCTCAACATTTTTTCTTTTACGTTTCAAGGTCCGTAGATTCCGAAAATGCAATGCCCGTCCGCCGCACGCCGTATTTTGCATATCGGCTTCATTTTCGGTCTAAACAGTTCGTTCTTTCGCACACACGCTCCATTTAGGCCTTAGTTGTGTCCAGAAACTGTGCAGCCCGATCGGAATACACTCAGGGGGGTTATGGGTGAAAAATGTGTATAAAAATAGGTATTTTTGTGTTTTATTAAAATGAGCTTTTGAGGTATCGTTTTCTATGTACCTCGAAGTCGACTGACTTCCTACGAAGTCGCTTTTGAACGAAGAGTGGAAAATTGCGGTTCTAACGAAGTTTCAGCCTTAAATTTTTCGTCAAATTTTGGTCTAAAATCGTCGTTTTTCCGCACACAGTTTGGGCCACCATTTGGGAACAAATTTGGGTCCTCGTTGTGCTCCAAAGCTCGGCAGCCCGATTGGAATACACCCAGGGGTGTTATGGGAGAAAAATGGGTGTAAAAATAAGGGTTTTCGGCGGATTTTTGAGGTTTCAGTGAACATGAGCTTCTGAGGTATCGTTTTCCATGTGTTTTAAGGCGAGAATACCGGATATGAAGTGAAATTTGACCAAAAGTGAACAATTGAGATTGTAACGAAGGCTTAGCTCCCAAAATTCATTTTTTATGAGTCAAAAACCTGGGAAAATGTCTTAAATCACCATCAATTTGTATGATAACACTAGATATAGTATTAGCATGTGGATCAAGACAATTAAAAGGCACTATCAATGGTCACAGACAGTATGTAAAAAAACGCTGCAAAGTCCTTGTCACATGGGTTTATTATTCTATTGGAGATAGCTACAGAAATGTTGGCTGTTCATTTATTGCTTCTTTCATGCGTAATAATAATCGAAATAGCTATTTCTGATGGTTTCCATTAATTTTGGCCCCTAAAACACAAATTAGGTACGTTTTTTTTTTTAACTATCTTTGATCATTGGTAGTGCCATTTAATCGTCTTGATCCACGTGTTGACACTTTTTCCAGGGTTATTATACAAACTGATGGTGATTTCAGACGATTTCCCAGGTTTTTCACACTTAAAAAATCAATTTTGGGAGCTGAACATTTGGTAGAACTCAATTTTCCCCTCTTTGGTCAAAATCGACTTCATATTCGGTCTTCTCGTCCAAAAAAACATGGAAACCGATACCTCAAAAGCTCATGTTACCAACATGTTGCTAAAACGCAAAAAGTACCTATTTTTACACACATTTTCACTCATAACACCCCTGGGTATATTCCGATCGGGCTGAAAAGTTTCGGGACACAACTAGGGCCCAAATGGAGCATGTGTGCGAAAGAACGACTTTTTTAGACCGAAAATGAAGCCGGTACACGTGGTACGGCGGACGGCGTACGGCGTACGGCGGACGGCGGACGGCGGACGGCGGACGGACATTGCATTTTTTGAATCTACTCACCTTGAAACGGAAAACAAAAAATTTTGAGGGGGTGTTATAAAAATTTTTTGCTGACCGAATACAAAGGTGTATTATTCACAGAATAATAAACCAAAAGAAGAAAACACGCTGCGAAGTCTCTGTCGCTTGGTTTTATTATTCTAGTGGACATACCTACAGAAATTTTGCTGTTCATTTATTGTTTCTTTCATGCGTCGTAATTGCAATAGTTATTTTTTATGGTTTCCACCAATTTTGGCCTCCAAAAACATGAATTAGGCTCTTTTTGGTTTATTATGCTGTGAATAATACACCTATGTATTCGCTCAGCAAACAATTTGTATAACTTCCCCTCAAAATTTTTTCTTTTACGTTTCAAGGTGCGGAGATTCCAAAAACGCTGCAGTGTCCTTGTCACATGGGTTTATCATTCTACAGGACATACCTACAGTAATGTTGGCTGTTCATTTATTGTTTCTTTCATGAGAAATAATTGAAATAGCTATTTCCGATTGTTTTCACCAATTTTGGCCCCCAAAACACGATTGGGTACGCTCCCAATTATTATTATTATTATTATTATTTTCTAACAATCCTTGATCATCGGTAGTGCCATTAAATTGTCTTGATTCACCTGTAGAACTTTTTCCAGTATTATCATACAAATTGATGGTGATTTTAGACAATTTCCCAGGTTTTTGACTAATAAAAAATCAATTTTGGGAGCAGAACCTTTGGTAGAACCTCAATTTTCCACTCTGGTCAAAATCGACTTCATATTCGGTCTTCTCGTCCCAAAAAGACATGGAAACCGGTACCTCAAAAGCTCATGTTACTAGAACACAAGAAATACCTATTTTTATACCCATTTTCACTCATAACACCCCTGGGTATATTCCGATCGGGCTGAAAAGTTTCGGGACACGGGACACAACTAGGGCCCAAATGGAGCATGTGTGCGAAATAACGAGTTTTTTAGACTCAAAATGAAGCCGGTATGCATGATACTGCGGAAGGACATCGCATTTTCGGAATCTGCACATCTTGAAACGTAGAAGAAAAAATTTTGAGGGCCAAAATTGATGGAAGCCATCAACAATTAACTACCTACTTCAATAATTATTGCGCCTGAAGAAACAATAAATGAACAGCCAACATTTCTGTAGGTAGGTATGTCCAATAGAATAATGAACCCATGTGACAAAGACTTTGCAGCGTTTTCTAGTTGCTCTTCTTCTTCGACAGGGCTACAGCCTCACGGACAACGGATCGAGTTGAAACGCTCAAACATTCGTTATGCTCCAAGGAAGTGCCTTTTGCCCCCGCTCACCCCACTTCCCCATCATTTCACCCCATTTTGGTGGCGGGGGATGGAGGTAGGAGTAGGTTAGGAGTAGAGAGAGTTTTAAGAGCTGAAATTCGGCTCACTTGTTCACTGGGGTCCAAAATCTGAACCCGAGATTTTTGTAGGAGAAAATTGTTTTTAGGTAGGTACTGGGCAAAAAAGGTTTACTTCATCATGGAAAAAGTGGGATATCCCCCCTCCCCCTCAGACACACACACAAACGATCCTGTTGTAAAATTCACCTGCAAAGAAAACCTTCTCAGCTGCAAAAAGGATTGATATTCATTTTGACGCTAAAATAGCATGCTCGGATGTGCATATAGGAACCTTTTCCTTTTCCCTTCTGTTGGATATGTGTAAGAAACCTGTTCCTTCCCCCCCCAACCTTGACATTGTTTTGAACGGTGTTTCGCAGGCAGATTTTTGCCCCTTGGCTGGGGGCTGTGGTAGTAGGGTTGTTTTTGGGAGGAGATTTCACATTTTTTTGCATTGATGAAGTACATATTTTTCCCCAGTGGGTACCTAAAAATTTTCTCTTTACCCACTTGCTACCTACTACCGAGTACCTACTCAGTACTACCTAGTTAGTACTACTCCGTACTACCTGCTTCCTACTCAGTATTACTTACCTCGTACCTATTCCGTACTACCTACTTATTACCTACTCAGTACCTGTTCGTACTACCTACTTATTACATACTCAGCATCTACTCAGTACTACCTACTTTGCCTACCCAGTATCTACTAAGTAGTGATATTCAGTAGGTACCTACTTACTTTTCTTGGCGGGTAAAATTTTACAACAGGGTTGTTTGGGGGGGGGGGGGGGGATATCACATCTTTTTGCATTGATGTAGTTAACTTTTTTCCCCTAAGCTAAATAAACGCTTTCCAAAACAAAATAAACGTTATGAACATTCAATGATAATAATAGCTCAGGAAAAAATGTTTGTTGAGCGCTCGGATAGTATAATGTTAGTATCCGTGGTTGAAATCCTACTGAATGCCGCCGGCTCGGACCGCCTGCCTTTCCAATGGAATCTAATCTCGATGCGCTATTGTATAATTAGTAATATGTTCGTCGCCTTTCGTAATTAATCTGATCGTCTTCAAACTGTCGCCGTCAGAGGTACTTCACTCCGTTATTCATTCGCGATCAACTGACCCCTGTCGAAAATGACTTTTCCGTAAGTATATATTCAGGGGAATCCTCGGGGATCCAGATGCGCATGAACTCGAGGGGGGAATCAGAAGAGGTGTTACTGCGATTAACTCTGTTGATATAGTAACAATTATGTTATGATAAATACGTTTGTGAACCTCCTGGCCGCAGAAGTAGGGGAACCTCTTCACAATTTTATTATAATTCAGTATGTTTACTTCGCTTCTGGCGTTCTTACTAGTTTTCTTTTTGTACTGTGCAACGACGTGATGTTTTTCTATATGTTTATGTGTTGTGGACAATGTTTATTTAGCTTTGAAAAGTTTTTAAAATTTTTGTTTTAAACTGTATACCTGTGTAGCTTTTATTTAAAATATTTAAATAAATAATAATAATTATTTAAACATAATAATAATTATATATATAATAATTATTATATATGCTATATATATTATTATTATTGAAGCGTTATAATAATAAATTATTTTTTTTTTTTAACTGCATATATTTAGCTTTTATTTAAAATGTTTATATAAATTTGAAAAAAGTGTTTGCTGTGAAAAGTGTTTAGTTTGCTTTGGCAGATTTATAAATAAATTTGAAAATTATTGCGTTTGGTTTGAAAATTGTTTATTTAGTTTTTGAAATGATATAAGTCGATAAAGCTACAGCTCACCAAAGGAGAATGTTTCTTTGACCAGTATTGCATTGTAAGGTCACTAATAGTGAGTTCCCTAATCCTAATATATTCAAAACCTGAGGGGTTTTGAGTGTAGGCCTCAGCAAGCCAGGTCTTAGTAGGGCTTAGATGAGGAGGTGTTTCTCTAGCCTCCCCCAAAAGGATGTTTATCGGCGCACCTTGGAGAGCTCCTAAGAGGATTCTCAGGGCTCTGTTTTGCAACCTACCTATCTATTTTCTCGAGGTGAGATACTTCTGCTGATCCACAGAAACCGCCGCATAATCAACCGCAATTAGAAGAGAAGTCCTGTATATCGGTCAACACCCCATTTAGAACTGGTGATGCTATGGAACACACTGAGGTGTGATTCGGACCGGACAATTATGTTTTCTATATGCTGGCGCCAATCTAGTTTTCTAGAAAGAATTACACCCAGGAACTTTACTTGCTCACCAGATTGAAATAGGAAATTTCCAAGTTCAACCTCTCCATGAAGAGGTGCCGATCTGTTTCTTGAAGAAGGACATAACACAGACTTATGAGGAGAAATAAATTGTTAGTTCAAGTTCTTCCAGAAGAGATTCTAAATCATTCACTGCCGTAGAGAGCGACTCTTTGCATTGATCTAAATCTCTTGATGTGGTGAATATGCCGATACCGTCAGCGAATTGTACTATTTTCATTGATTCAGGGTGAAATTCTTCCATTGCGGACACGTGAATAATGTACAAAACAGCCGAGAGTAGGTATCCTTGTACTTGGACTCCAATTTGGAAACTCAGTATGTACCACATTTGTACCAATATTACCCTTCGTTTTCGAGTTTCTTCTAATTTTAAGAGTGGTCACTCACCTAGATTTTGCTGTTACTCCCTATTTCACTTTCCGAGCAATGGGGATTTCAACGCAACTGACCAGTGAACACGATGGCAACAGTTTTGTAGCGGATGGCCAGCATGAATGACTCATCTGAGGACAATGAGCGTCCCCAAGTATTCCCAAGTGCAGTGATCAACAGAAAGATGTGTGTGCATGATATCTGGATTATGAACAAGGGTTCGGTGAGGTGCGGCACGGGGAGCTGATGGTGATGCTAAGGCAGCTTCAGGTGGATAAAGAATCTGTAGATATTGGGGATAGAAGGCACGATCCGCGTGGGTCCTGCTGAGTCTGACAGTGCTGATATCTTAAAAGTTGTGAGGCATGGTTGCCTTTTATCACCGCTTCTATTTAAACTATACTCGGATCGGATTTTCAATGAGGCGTTGGAAGGATCAGAGTCCGGTATAAAAGTCAGTGGTGTAGTTCTCAGTTCGATAAGATATGCTAACAATATGGTTCTCCTGTGTGACAGTTTGGACGGCCTCCAGGAGCTCTTGCAGAGAGTTAGCGTGGTCTGCTCGCACATGGGTCTGAACGCTAATGCCAGCCAAACCAAATTTATGGTGCTTAGCCGGTAGCCACATGAAGATGCGCAGCTGTTTGTTGAGCAGACCCAAATACAAAGTTTCCTTCTTCAAGTACTTGGGTAGAATGATGACTGAGGATCTGGACCCTGAGCTGGAAATAAAATGCAGAAGTGAGGCAGCTAAAGCAAGTTTCAAGAAGATGAGTGGGCTGTTATTCAACCGTAATCTCAACCTTAAGCTGCGCGAATGGTCAGATGTTATGTGTGGTCCGTTCTCTCGTATGGCGCTGAAAGATGGACATTAAGCCTGGTCCTCCACTGGAAGCGTTTTGACGCGATGAAGCGACGACGCGATTACGTCCGTTTCGAGCGACAGATCCCATCGTGAAGAAGTGAATTGGGGGTCCTCCACTGCTCGCGATTTGAAGCGTCAGTTTCGCGCGAAACGAAGCGACGGGCGACGGATCCCATTTCGATGGGATCTGTCGCTTGTTTACGCGCGACGAGCCCCCCGCTCTCCCATCCCCTCCAACCCTTTTCTGCGCAGTTTGCCTTCCCCGCTCTTCGTTCTCCTGTGTTTCACAGTTCAAATTGTCGTGCTTGCAGTTTTCACTTTTCTGTATCGACTCCTTTTTTGTTTCCTTGTAATAAAAGTAGTTTCCTTGTAATAAAATGGATGTGGAAAGCTTAATTGAGGCTGTTAGAGACCGTAAGCCATTGTGGGAAATTTGAATATTTAATTATAGAGGACTCTATGGCCCTCAAAATGTAGGCAAATGTTTCGGGGCTCATCCTGTAATAATCTCGAAACTTTTCGGGCTGCCTCTTCAAATCCTGGTGGAGGTGGTGGTACTCGCCGAGGGTCCTCCGTTTTTGCAGTATTGGATGAACCCAATATTGACGACTCTGCACCAACCGTCGAAAATTTAAATAACTGCTCTCCAGAAAAAAAATATCGGACGCGTCCATGGCAGGAGAGCAGACTGCGCGCGAATAGTCGCCTCCTAATGGAGGACCCTCCGTCGCCTCGTAGCGCCTGCCTCGCCGCTTGTCATCGCGCCTCTCATCGCGTCGCATCAAAACGCTTCCAGTGGAGGATCAGCCTTAAACTGAGCTTATAGAACCTCCTCGGGGCCTTCGATTTGTGGACCCACCGCCGTACGCTCCGTATCCTTTGGACTATCCTCGTGACAAACGAAGAAGTCCTGAGACGCGCGGGAGTCAAGCAATTGATTCTGACAGAAGTCAAGTGTCGCAAGATCTCGTACTTAGATAATATTCTTCGTGGGGAAAAGTATCGGATACAGCAGCTCATCATAAAACGGAGGGCTTGGAAGATGTCATGGCTCAGGAACCTGAGAGAATGGACTGGTATCCAGCGGGCAGGCGACCACTTCAGACTAGCAGAGGACAGGGTGGCTCTCTCCACAGTAATCGCCAACATTCGGGGAACCGAGCACGGCACATGAAGAAGAAGTACTCCTAACATTTACTGGGACAGAGTCAAAGGTGAACGGCCCATGAGGTGTTCTTACAATCAGAATATTGCGCCGTTGAGCAGTAGCGGTGGTGGAACTGTGTGGTATGAAGGAAGTGCGGGTGCCAACACGCGGCGCGTTGACATGCGCGCGCTATCCTCAGCTTGTTACTACATGGGAACTACACTTCTACTTCGCAATGACTTTTCAGAACTGCGACAGCTCCCGCATTCGAATGCGTTTTTAGTTGATTTTCGTACCGTGTACACGGGGGACACACCCGAATAACAATAGCCCATCTTCATTCTCAGCCATGCGCTCACTCGACCGGGCTACAAGACAATACTAACATCTCTAGCAATCCAAAAGGAAAATTGTGGTATAGAGGACCCAATAAAATGCATTCTTCTCTTGTGCACACTATTCTTATCTACATGGCAGTAGCGAATAATAGTAAAAGAGATCTTATTAAAAAATAAAAATCACGATTATCTCGGATATGTACCATATAGAGGTTCCTGAATGAACCTCAACTCCTAATGGGATGAGGAAGGCTCATATATGAAAGTAATTTCGTTTAATAATGCATCTATCATATGGGGACGGTGTGTAAGTATCAACTCGTATTGCAGTTACTCCGACTAGTTTTCTTGCATACATAGACCCAAAGTGAATCCATTGCAGAAAGATTCATATTCAAATCGGATGAAAATTGTGGCTTGAGATTCGCAATGCCAACCTTATCACTCCGTTAATCCGTTAAAGTTATTGTCCGTTAATATATTATGCTGTAAGCAACAACAAGTTTGCTCTCCCTATATGTATTATGTATACATATGTATGTATACAGGGTGTCAGGATTAAGGTCGTATCACCAACCAAGGATCGATTCTACAACTAATTTGAAACAAAAAGTTCCACGATGAAATGTTTTGGAAAACGTTTAGTTTTCCAGTTATTTAAGTTTTAAGATTTTTTCGTGTTTTCGACCTTAGTCACTTAAATGGCCTTAACTCCCTAAATTTAGGAATTGAAATCAAATATGAGTATACCGTTGGAAAGAGCGTTAAATTTCCTATCTCCCTAGTACCAATTCGAATGTTTTATGGGGATTCAGTGGTTGGAAAATATACCCAAATGTGAAATTTGGAAAATCGTGGACATGCTCATGCTCAGTTTCTTCAAACATTTGTAAACCTAAGTGTTCTACACATAATATATATATATTTTTTAAAATCTAGGGATGAATTCAGGATGCTCTGAAACGGATTTGCCTATACAAAAACTTCAAAAATTCATGTTCTGAAAAATTTTGACACATTGCAATAGCTTAATTTTATTTGGAAATTCGCTAAAAGAACGCCGAGAACTTCTGAGAGCAGACCAAGATGCAGTCACAGTTATTATGGAAAATATTTTCATCGCCTGGATATGAAAGCTATGTGGTTCGAAATCCCCAAATTTAGGGATGCGCTGGTGCGGCATATTGGTTCGGAATGGTTGGTCACCTCCCCTGCCAGTGTTGGGAAATGATATACTAAATAATATGCCAAATTTTATACTCACATCGTATGGCACAATCTACAAATTGGTTACACAAAAGTGATCATACGGTTGAACATTGAGCTGGGTCAACCTGTAAAATTGGAGACGAAGCCACCGTCAATGAGTTAATTATCCCCATTAAAAGAGATTTGTTCCACTCTTCATAATGTCCTGGGAGTAAGTAGGAAGCAACAGGGTGTCGTTGCGCGTAGAAACTGTTCTTGAGCGATGTAGAAGGGCATGACCGGTAGGTACATCTACCACGCCTACATAGAACGAGATTCTTTACTCCTGTCACTTGACTGACCCCTGGCAAGTGGGGCTGGCGGGTCGCTAGGGAAACGGTACCATTCTCTCTTCCAGGAAAGCTGAAGCTTCCTGCTCACGATATTTCTCCTACTAGAGGCTGATCCACCAGGAGACCTGGAAAACATGTGTGCTAACGTCTCATCATGTCACTGGGTTGGTTGTCGCAAGGTTACCGCAAGTACGAGTACTTACTTCTGGAAACCGCTCGGGTCATCTCCCCTCACAGGGTTCTCAACCTTCATCCCTGGTCATACCGATGAGATAATGATTATATGCTTATGAGAGATTACAATTATGTAAATATCTCAATAAAACTAGGGAAGGTAACAAAAATTTCGGATTTGGACCACATCACATCGTATTAAATATCATCGCAGTTCCCGCGGCTTTCTCGTTTTCGCGAAATGTGACTTAGAGAGATGCCCAATACTACGGAATTACCTGACCAAATTCGATACCTAATATTTCCAAGGACATGTTTGGCGGGGCTCAGGGGACGAGGAATGCAGGGGATTCCTGTGGAACTATGGAAACAATAGCAACTGCGAAAATATGCGAAAACATGGTTAATGATGCGAATGTCTATGAAAGTACTGATCATAATGCTTTGTTTTATTAGATTAGGATTATGTGTGTCTGTGTTGTGTCTTGTGTTTGTGTTTTCTCCAGGAGGCTATGCTGGCTATGTTGGGTTCTCTATGGAGTGCATGTAAATATTGTTGACTGAATGTTTATACTGAACGGAAACCGATGTTTACCGATGTTCACTGTGAATCGAAACTGATTGTGTGGATGCCGTGATATTTTCGGAACAGAGCTGTAATGAAACTGCAATTATACATTTGACGAAATGCCTGCCAATGATGGAATAACCGCATGTCATAAGAGGCGGTGAGTACAGAGCTGTGGAGAAATGGTTGAGGACTCCGGACTAAGAGGATTAAGAGCATGAAAGGCACTTTTAAGGCCAAGGAACATGGATAGAACTCTTCTGCCTCCGATATCCCTGTAGAAACCGGCACCTCCACGTGGGCCATCCTGGACATGTGTCGTGTAGTGTAGCATGACCAACGCCGGTGGAGGCAGTAAAAGGGTGACCTGCTGTGCAGTGCGATTATATCAACAATCACCAATGAAAGCAAAGTATAGCCAGCAACAATTGTCATCGTCCTAAAAAGGCCTGGATACAATCAACCACAAAAAGAGCATCTAGAAGGTTAACGATGTGAAGAAGCCTTACTATTCACCACCTACATTTTTGGTTTGTTATTTTCAATGAGCCTTTGGAATCGAGCATGAAAAAAAATATGTTAACCCCCCCCCCCCCCCCCTCAAAATTTGATGGTTTCCGTTTCAAGGTAGGTATGTACAATCCGAAAATGCAATAAAAAAATTTCTGTCCGTCCGCCGTACGCCGTACTTCGCACTTTCCTTAGTTACCATGAGCCAAAATTGACGAAATTCGGTTCATAGGTCCCATTTGGGGCCTAGTTGGTCCTCGAAACTCGGCGTTAATTTTATTCATCCCTAAGGGGTGAAAAATAGGGGTTGAAATCTCCAGGACGCCGTTATCTCGAATTTTTTACGGTTTTAAATAGTTCTCGAACTTCGGAGTTTTTTAAGACCACCCGGAGCATTGTACGTCCAGCCGTTCGTTCACAGTAAGGCCCAGAAGTTTGCACCGACAGGCTTTTTCAACAGCAGGGTGAATAAATTGTATACATTTAGCCTAATTATCATCACTAGGGACGAGATAACAATCGGGAATTGGCCCAAGATAAATTCATTGCTAGGGAGCACCTGATTATACCTATTCACGGAGTATGAAGTCGTGTTCTGTTATTATTTCATTTGAAAAATGATGGCTCTTTTGGAGTTGGTTGATAGGTAGTGAAACTTGAACAAACGTTGAAGCATTATTTATGGGTAAATTACTACACACCTATAAATTATTACACAACGGTTCATTATACCATCTATGCAGAAGGGGCTGGATTTTATTGGTAGGTACGGTTGCAACTTTTCTCACTCCACATCAACAATTTCCCTTCAGAACTTCATTACTTACTTACTTACTTCATTACTTTTTGCCATTTAAGGCACTGTTTGTCATTGAAAGAATTATTTTAGCAACATTTAACTCGTGATTTAGGTAGGAACCTAGTAACGAGTACGGGGTTAGGTACTAACCTAAGGAGGGTCTGCGATCTACATAATATGTATAGAATAGTGCATATTATATTATATAGACGGGTTATCTTTACAGAGAGCTGTGATCTGTAACAGAAGGGTATTTTGTACAAAATTATTTATGTAAATATTTTCAATCATAGAGCATCCAGAGAGAAAATTAGAAATGTTGTCATGTGGAATAAGTAATAGGTCTTATGATTTCATGGTCATTTTGATACCGCGACGGACCAACCTCGCGTCTGCCTCAGTGTCCGTTAATGATGTATACGCTATCTTTACACTCGTTGTATGACAAAAGTAAATGGAGTTGTGAGTTGGAAAATTGGCACACTATCATGTTGATCTAGGTTGCACAAACTGACTACAGAAGAAATGGCACGAATTTCAAACCCATGAATTTCAGGTCTCTCAGAAACGTTTTTGCTCGGATGGTAAGAAAACTGAGCTCACGACTAAAACTTAAATTCATCGGGAGAGCTCATACCTCAATAAAACCGGCAAATACCTATGGCAAGTACCTATATAAGAATAGACTCCGGAGGCCAGAAGATCAGCAAAATATGTGTTCAAATTGAAGAGGAAAATTTTTGTTTTGATTCAGGTATTAAAAAAAATGTATTTGACTACTTAACAATATATGTATGAAGATAATAGGAAAATAACTTATTAGTCGGTACATTTAAAATAATTAAAATACAACCGTATATTAACAAACTCATTACCTGCCTACTTTCAAATACGCATTATCTATTTCTAAATACATACGAGCACTCCTCAAGTGCGTATTATTTGCACTTGTGTTGAAGGAAGGAGCCATTTACCAGCCTCTTCCAGTATCTTTATAATCTAGGAGGCAGGGCAGTTGGACGAAAAGCTCTAGCCTGGAATGGTTGTTTAATTTACTTTTAATCTAGGAACTTTTAGTGATACCTAATCGCTGAGAATTATTTCAACATAATATTCACATTTAGCTATTCATATTATTTTATTACTTTACAATTTTTCCGTCATAATGTTTACGCCAATACATATCGGAATTCCAACAGTCACGATTTTTTGCTGCCCGTGCTTGTTATTCTTAGTCGTTAACTAACTACTCCTAATCATTGATTGGTTACTTTTACTGGTTATTGTTACTGCTACCTGTTGGTTACTGATTGAAACTGATGTGTCAATCCTATTTTTTAATTTCCTAGAATATTTTGATTAACCTTCATATGGGATTTTCGGAATAGGCTGGCGCAATTTCCCGTCAAAAGAACCTTCTGCTATTTAAATAAACATAATACCTACCCTAGTTGGGGTAGGGCTAGGAGGGTAGGCGGTAGTTCGGCACTTGGTTGACGTGTGAGAAGAACGTTCTGCAATAAAAATCGTTAGGCACCATAGATGTGTTGTGGTAGAGGGGGGAGATTTGTGATGGTGTAGGAAGGAGTCGGGGGAGTTGGAGGATGAGTCCTCAGTCCTGGAGCGTTGCTTGGTGGTAAGGCACGACAGCTACTTGTTGAAAGGACGGGACGGGGAGGTTCGGGATGAGGGACCAGAGGAAGGCATTGCCAGCACAGGGAAGGAATCAGTGGAAGGGGGTCCCCCAACTCGGAGTCCCTTCCCTCTCCAGTCCTGGAAGATGCCGCGAAGGCGGCGCAGCGAGGCAGGAAGGGAAGGTACATCCGGCTGCTCGCAAGGTCATCCTGCCACCTCCACTGTTGCCAAGCTGGGCCACATTCCTACTCCTCAAGCCCCAGCGTTGCCTTTGTACGGCCGTTTAACATTAAGCTGCCCCCTACAATCCATCAACTTCTCTCACCTTTATCCTTGTTTACATTCGGAGCTCTCCCTGAAGGTGCTGGCTGCTTTGTCCGGCGCCCTGTGGGAAGGGGAAGCCCCTCCATCACTGATACTTCCTCGTGCATTCCTACCTGATCCGTGCGGAACAAAGCTCAGCAACCAGATCAATTGCGCGGCATCGTCCCTGGTTTTCCTATCATTTGTGAATCAAATCTATAATACCATTCCGGAGTAGGTAGGTACTTTTTGGGCGTGTTGAAAGCCTATAGCAATAGGCAAACACCTACCAATGGGAAATTTTCGTGGGTTACAAATTATACTATTTTTTTGGCCATGTTCTATTCAATAAGCAGTGGTAATCGACACTACGGTAATCGACACTTATTGACCACATATGAGGTCCTTAAGTCGGAAAGTCTAGGCAGAAAACGAGTGTGAAATTTGAATTTCTGCAAATTTCACACGCCGCCAGAAATGAAGGCAGAAAACGAGTGTGAAATTTGAATTATGAGTTCCCGCTAAAAATGGCGAATCAGGTAAATTGCCGAGTACCTAGTTCAAATCAAATCCCGGCTAGAGCGTTAGTGCATCACTAGTACAGAACCGCAATGGATGGATGGATGGAACCGCAAATTTATAAATAAATGAAAAAAATTAAACCAACGGGACGAAAATCACGGCAGTTTCTTGAGGGTTGTCACGAAGGTTTGCCATTTCTAGTGTTGGGTTGTTGGCAGCACTGAGAACCTTCGCCTCAGAGGCTTCCCTCCGCCTGTTCAGACCAACAACCAACCAGACTTCGATAGACCTGATAAGCAAGTCATTTTTTGCCTCATTTTGGTTTAATTCTGTGAATAATTCTCCTACGTTTTCGTTCAGAAAAAAATTTTACGACACCCATTTTTTTTCTTTTACGTTTCAAGGTGCGTAGATTCCAAAACGCTACAAAGTCCTTGTCACAGGCTTATTATTGTATTATTCTATTGGAATTTCCTACAGAAATGTTGGCTGTTCCTTCATTGTTTCTCAGGAAGACAAATTAGGCTCCTATTTTTTTGTAATTAAAAATTATCTTTGATCATTGATAGTTTTATTTAATTGTCTTGATTCACCACCTGTTAATATTACTTGAAGTGTTATTATATAAATTGATGGTGATTTCAGACATTTTCCCAGGTTTTTGACCAATAAAAAATGAATTTTGGGAGCTAAACCTTCGTTACGCCCTCAATTCATCACTCACTAGTCAAAATCAACTTCATGTTCGGTCTTCTTTCCATAAAAAACATGGAAAACGATACCTCACAAGCTCATGTTCACTAAAACCTACAAAGAGTAACTCGAAAACCCCTATTTCCACACCCATTTTCTCCCCATAACACCCCTGTGTGCATTCCGATCGGGCGGCCGAATTTCGGAGCACAAGTAGGACCCAAATGTGTTTCAGAATTAGGACCCAAACTGTGTGGAAGATCGACAATTTTGGCCAAAATTTAACGTAAACTTAAGGCTGAAACTTCGTTAGACCCTCAACTTTCCACTCTCTGGTCAAAATCGACTTCATATTCGGTCTCCTCGTCCTAAAAAAACATGGAAAACGATGCCTCACAAGCTCACGTTACTAAAACACCAAAAACCCCTATTTTTACACCTATGTTTCACCCATAACACCCTTGGGTATACTCAGATCGGGCTGCAAAGTATTGGGACACAACTAGGGCCCAAACGGAGCTTGATTTTTTTAGACCGAAAATGAAGTAGCTATATACGGCCGACGGACATTGCATTTATGGAATCTACGCGCCTTGAAACGTAAAAGATTTTGAGGGGGGGTGTAAAGTTTTGCTGAGCAAATACATAGGTGTATTATTCGCTGAATAATAAACCAAAATGCCATGTCCGTCCGCCGTCCGCCGTATCATCCATTCAGTCATCCGTGCCATCATTCAGTCTAAAAAATTCGTTCTTTCGCACAAAGGCTCAATTTGGGCCCTAGTTGTGTCCCGATACTTTGCAGCCCGATCGGATATACCCAAGGATGTTATGAGTGGAAAATGGGTGTAAAAATAGGGTTTTTTTTTGGTGTTTTAGTAACATGAACTTGTAAGGTAGGTATCGTTTTCCATGTTTTTTAGGACGAGGAGACAGAATATGAAGTCGATTTTGACCAAAGAATGGAAAACTGAGGTTCTATAGAAGTTTCAGCATTAAATTCACGTTAGTTAGATTTTGGTATAAAACTGTCGCTCTTCCGCACACAGTTTGGGTCCCCATTTGGGAACACATTTGGGCCCTAGTTGTGATCCAGAGTTCGGCAGCCCGATCGGGATACACCCGGGGTGTGATGGGGGGAAACATGGTGTAAAAAATAGGGTTTTTCCTGGGTTTTTTTCCCCAGGTTTTAGTGAACATGAGCTTGTGAGGTATCATTTTCCATGTTTTTTTTTTTAGGACAAGAAGACCGAATTTGAAGTTGATTTTGACCAAAGAGTGAAGAATTGAGGTTGTAACGAAGGTTGAGCACCCAAAATTCATTTTATATGAGTCAAAAACCTCGGTAATTGTCTGAAATCGCCATAAATTGTCGTGATAACACTGGAAGTATCAAAAGGTGAATCAAGACAATTAAATGGCACCATCAGCGATCAAAGGTAATTTGAAAAAGAAAAAAATAGGAGCCTAATTCGTTGTTTTGGGGGCAAAAATTGGTGGAAACCATGAAAAAAGCTAGCAATAATAATTATTGAACATGAATGAAACAATAAACAGCCAACATTTATTTAGGTATGTCCAATAGTATGAACCTATGAGACTGCAGCGTTTTTGGTTTATTACGCTGTAAATAATACACCACCTATTTATTCGTTCAGCAAAAAAATTGTTGAAAATGCCTTCAAAATCTTTTCTTTTACATTTCAAGATGCGTAGATTCCAAAAATGCAATGACCGTCCGCCGCCGTGTCATCCATATCTTCCTTTATTCTCGGTCTAATAAATTTTTTCTTTTGCATGCAGGCTCCATTCAGTCCCTAGCTGTGTCCCGAAACTTTGCGGCCCGATCGGAATATACCCAAGGGTGTTACGGGAGAAAAAATGTGAGTAAAAAAAGAGGTTTTTTGGTATTTTAGTAACATGACCTTGTGAAGTTTCGTTCGACCAATTTTTTTAGGGCGAGGAGATAGAATATGAAGTTGATTTTGACCAAAGACTGAAGAATGAGGAAGTGAGGTTGTAACGAAGGTTCAGCTCCCCAAATTCATTTTTTTAGGGCCAAAAAGCTGGGAAATTGTCTGAGATCACCATAAATTTGTGTAATAACACTAGAAGTAGTATCAACAGGTGAATCAAGACAATTAAATTGCATTATCAATGATCAAAGATAATTTGCCAAACATAGGAGCCTAATTAATGTTTCTGGAGGGCCAGAATTGGTGGAAACATAAAAAATAGCTATTTCAATTATTTCACTTGAAAGAAACAATAAATGGACAGCCAACATTTCTGTAGGTAAGTCCTATAGAATAATAAACCCATGTGACAAGGACTTCACAGCTTTTTTTTTTATAGATTTTAGTTAACATGAGCTTGTGAGGTATCGTTTTCTATGTTTTAAATTGATCTCGAACTTCAGAATTTTATGAGACCACCCGGAGCATTGTACGTCCAGCCGTTCTTTTGCACCGAAAAGCTTCGTCAACATGAAAGCTTCGTCAACATGATCGTGAATGAAACGGTATACATCCAGCCCAGACATAACTACTAGGGAACACATGATTATAATCACACATGGCTGAATGAAATCGAGTTGGTTGTTCCGTGATAATATTTCATTTGAATAATGATGGTTATTTAGAATTTTGTTGATAGGTACTTCTATAACTCGAACAAATCGTTATGCTTCATGAATAACAAGAAATAATCGAGGATAGTTGAATCCACCAAATATTTATGTAACTGTCATTTCCCGGCCGGCTCCAATACTATACTCGATTTTGGACTTCCCTGGGGGGAGCACGAGGGTAGGCACTGACCAGAGAAATCAGTGATCTACACAGATGGGGCATCTATAAGTAGATAATAAACCGTTGCGTAATAATTTGCAGCATTTACTTTTAACCACCGTCGTTTAAAAAAAGCGCTTATTTTTTAAAACGGGCTTCAAACCACCATTTTCCAAGGGTTCTGAATATTTTAAAAAAAGTTGAAAGTTTTCCATTCTAAAATAAGTTGCTCAAACATTATTCGGGATTATGTGGCTTTCCGTGATTGGAGGGACTTACTTTTTAAACGGCGTACAGTGGGGCCGAACCCGACGTCAAGCCCCTGAAATCGAAAACTGTCAAGGAAAATCAGTTCAGGGACTGAATGCTCTCCATGATCATCCGCGGTTAATAAACTGGCAGACACAATGAGATACTGATAGACACAAAGATAGTGAATCAACGAAATTTTTAAAAAACACCTGGGCAGCACTCGGATTTGGCTTCCATAATGGCGATCTTCCTACAGTCCCCAATTTCTGGTTCGTAGGTGACAACTTGATCCGATAAGAGGTATGTCATAGTGGTGCCTTATGAGAAATAGCTGGTCCAATCAGCAATAGGGTATCCAGACATGTAGATGAGTGGTTCCTGCTGGTAGCAGCCTATTACAAAATGGGTTGGTAACCAATAATACTTCGTATTATAGATGCAGTGTGGATACCAGATCATTGGATGAGGCATTTTCATTTATTCAACAAGTGTTATGTTGATACGTTTGGAGAAGGTGGGGTTATGTGGTTAAAAGTAAAACTCGGCTTTTGTTTACTAATGATTCACCATGATTCCAGAACCGCGCATGGTCGTCCGGCGGACGGAAGAGTAACTAGGGGTTGAAGAATTATCTTCTACGTGAGAGAAGGGTCACACACTGACCCGCAACAACGGAAATTGCCCTCTTTACAAAGCCAACTCGAGTTCCATGGTTCATAGGAACCAGGCCAACGCTTGGTGGCTAGTGCCTCAGTCTTTAGGCTTGGCCAGTCGAAAGCAGCCAACACCAGCCTTGAGCTTCGGTTTGCTATACTTCGCGTTGCCAGACAAACTTGAATATTTTGATCGACGAAGCACGTCTCCCTCCATTTTCGACCATTCGGGGCAGGAAGCTAACAAGCAAAATCCGGAAGTCTTGCTTCTTCAGATAGATGTGCGTTTACCCACGCAGTCCATTGAATTGCCCATAACTAGGTATGTGCCTGAAAAAATATCAAGAAGAACTGGAATTTGAAGGAATGGTGCTGGTTGCCTTTCACTTTGTCGAGTTGCTCGTTATTCTTTCGGTATAATCAAGTATGTATTATGTATACGCACAGTAAAAACTGTGGCACTCCACGAGTGAATCATCCTCATATCTAGGTCTGAAGAGGCGGTGTTTCTCGGTACCACCCCTCTTTTTAATCAGAGATACACACCCTCAAATGTTCTGTAAAGGGAATATGCAACTGCAATACAGAGAATACCATTCTGGGCCGCTCAATTTTGGGAATCCCCGGCCAATGGGAAAATTTGTGCCGTCAATCAGCTGTCTGCCAGCCCCTTATGTTTTACATGTCCCGTAGTAAGAAGCCAGTCCCCTTCGCCCAGTTATGTTGGGTATTACCCTCCTCAAGAGTTCTTTCAGTTATGAGTTATGGTAAAGTACCTACCTACTTAGAAATGATACGTAACAGATTAATGGCGCGTATCTTTAAAGTTACACAGCTAGTCGATATGGGGCGATGGTAAACTGGGGACTAATCGGCTCGGGTAATGGTAAACTGGGCCCAAGTCTTCATCCTGTACCTTCTTGTAACCAGAAAACTGGGCCCAACCTACATACATAATGTCATTCTGTCATCGTAGTAATACATGCAATACTGAAAGAAAGAAACAATAACAAAATATCAAGCCTGAGGGGCATAGTGAGTGCTCACTGTAGCAACTAGGCCATAAGGCGTCAGGCTGCCTGTCAAATATTTGTCCAGCTGGGCAGCGAGAAATTCCTGCCTTCTCCTGGTGTGCGAATTTAGTGTGTGGGGTGTTTGGGAACAACTATAGTTGAGTTGTCTTTGTGATAAGGGTAAGTGGTTGTGATCCGTACCCATCTCCGAAATAACATAGTTGGCTCCTATAGTTTTGACGTACCTACGCAGTACACCCCGGGAATTACTGCATCTACAGGATAAACAATATAACACGTCGATGAACACCCGCTTTCAAATCTACGAAAACATGAACCACCAAAGTGCCCACAAAATGTAACATACCGCTATCTTGATTCTCCAGTCTCCAAATCCCTACGTTTCTTAAATTTAAAACGATCGATTTCCAGCAGAACGCGACCTCGTTGGCTTATTATTGCGTTGACCGTCGCTTGTCTCTGAGCCATCACTTGTCTCTTCACCTTTCACAGTAACTGACGGGTGGGCCGAGTTTTCCATATCGCTAAACATCTTGATCTGAAGATGAGTGATCTGAAGATCCGTGTTTACTAACTACGGAGCTCTGAACTAATGTTACCCTCGGACTTGGGCCGAGATTACCACCGCCCGTGGATATATTATATGTACATCGCTAGAGTCACGTAGGTAATTATATAGGTAGCTAGTGGGTATCTATGAAGATAAATTGTTTCCATTCTTCTTCTTTTTATATTTACACCTACCCTTTTTATCCATAATAAATCGTTGGTTCATTCCAACAACTATCATGTCATTCAACGTCTTTGTGTCATATAAAATTTGGGACCCAAAACTGCAAACGACTAATCATAAGTGTAAGTTACGGTGTGCGCGAGTATTTTGGTTTCGTCAGTTGATGAAACTTGAACAACTGGTATTGAGAATTTTGTTGAAATTATGTATCCACCTGCCGGGTACCTAAAGCTCCCTCAGTTATGAAAGACGTTGAAATGTAAATGTCAACTCCGTAGAAGTTGGCATTTCCTACTCCGAAACTTACTAATCTCATTATATAACTGCATAATTATTGTTTACAATTCCGTCTCAGTAGTAAAAATATCAAATAACAAACGAGGTAGCGCTATTTCCTCCCTCCAAGGTCTTTGGAGGTTTGTGGGCCGATCAACGAATCACACGGTTGAACAGACTTCTCCGCGAATCCTCCGCTTCCGCTATTCAACAGACAAAGGTTTCATTTTGTCAAGAATTTTCTTCGTCTTCCGTCTCGGTTTGTCATTCACAACTTGCGGTGTCTACCGCAACTGGCAAATGCCATACCCCCCCCCCCCCCCAACCCCCTCAACGTTTTTACTGTACCTATTCGTGTCATGAAACGATGGTACGTACTGACAGTAGTTTTGTGAATTACCTTATATGATATAATTTTTTTTTCAATTAAAGAATACATAAAATATCAGAATACATAAAAAGTATCAGTTTAAGCCGATATGAACGTCAAAAAATAATTATTTGTTCATGTGAGGTTTCCTTACGTCATGTAACCTTATGAATGAATGGTTCCGTGAAATGAGACAGAAACTGATCTTCGACAAGACCAAATTTGTTTGTCTCTCCCTTAAATGTGTTTCTTCGATGGGGCAAATAGCGTGTTACCAATATGACAATTGCTCAAGATATACATGCCCCTTGATTTCTGAGGTTCCGTATATTAAATATTTGGGAGTGATCGTGGACCAAACTTTGACATGGGAAGAACACATTAAAATGATAAATGCAAAGCTACGTAATCTGATCCCAATTTGTTTCGAAGTACGCAATTTTATGGACTTGAAATTGAAAATATTATTTTAAAACGCGGTGGTGAGCCCCCCTCCCCCCGCTGGTATACTATATGGTGCTTGGGGTTCTACGTTCGAATCTAGGTTGAATCTTCTAACATTGCTTTAAAAAGTTTTATTAATATTTTGCTAATAAACCGTCAGATTCCCTTCTGCAGTGATCTTCAGGGAGTTCGCAGTCCTAGATCACTGTAACAAATAGACCCCCCTCTACTTCGATCTTTACTTACAAAGATTAGTATCGGGGACAAAGATTCAAAGAAATATGAATGTTACTAGGGTGATATACGCAGAAGGTGCATCTATAAGGGTAAATAATTAACCGTTGTGTAATAATCAGCGTTTATTTTATCACCTTGAGGACTTCTGCTTTCCCTTCATGTGTGTGGCAAAGGTTGTCACAGCCACTGAATCCTTGTACTACGAGGAGGGTATCTGCGTGAACCCCTGTACCTGGATGTCCTGAAGGGAGAACACTTTAGCTTCAACTTTTCCCTCCCCTCCTCCAGAGAATCCAGGTAGCTGTCCTTTTATTTGTTCGGATGGTCCGGGAGCTGAACTATTCTTCCTCTACTGCGCACTGACCATTCTCGGTTTTACTTGGGTGAGAGCCATCTTAAGGAATTCTTGTGCAATTTTTTTGGATGTCGGACTACAGTTTTGTAAATTTGGTATGGGGTACGCTTAATCGGGTTGGGACTAGTTGCAATCGATTCAGCGCCCCAAAAAACATGTTTTACACACCCCACATGCCTATGTTGCTGATTTGGGGGGGGGGGCAAAAAATTACTAATTTGGACCGCTGCGCACAATTCGATCGGGCTGGGTAACAAACTCATCATTACTCGTGCGGAGACGGATTTTTCTGCGCAATAACAAATTTTTTACCGTTGAAATTGAGGGACTTATCATGTGGAATCCCACACACACACGCACGCACGAGCGCGCGACACACACACACACACACATATATATATATTTCAAAACAAAGGGGAGGACGAAACACGAAGAAACAGAAAACACTCACATCTGAACGTTTCGCTCCTAGCGTATGTATATATATATATATATATATATATATATATATATATATACTGCCGACGACGCTGAGTGCGAAACGTTCAGACGTAGTGTAAGTTTCTTTCTCTGTGTCCTCTTTTTGTGTCCGAAGTTATAAACAAATATATATATATATATATATATATATATATATATATATACTCGTATAACATAATTAATACATTATATACACGAAACATTGAAAACCTGTCATTTAGAGCTCCGATGCATACAACTGATTTTGGAGAGTTTTCAAGTGCACGGGGAGCTTCTCTGTAATATTGTAACGAGCCAAATAGCTTCATTTTCTTTGAAAACGAGCTAAAAGCCCCATAATTCCTACCAACCTGAACCGTAACATCACCACAAGTGTTATAAAATGGTAATTTGAGACATGAAAAGCACCTGATCAATAGGTAGTTTTAAAACAAAAGTTTTCTTCGCAAATAATATTTTGGGGGGGGGGGGGGGGGGGGGGAC
Source organism: Leptopterna dolabrata (assembly GCA_954871275.1). Taxonomy (NCBI): domain Eukaryota; kingdom Metazoa; phylum Arthropoda; class Insecta; order Hemiptera; family Miridae; genus Leptopterna; species Leptopterna dolabrata. The sequence continues at coordinate 100,046,379 of OX940974.1, forward strand.
AAAAATTGGTAAACATCGTCAAAATAGGTGTGTTACCAACTTTGTGATTTTCCTCATATGATCCAGCTGCTTAACTGGAACTTTTTCCTTTTAAAACAATATGTTCATAAGGGGAATACAATACAACACATCGCCTGGAATTTCGTTTCCTACATGCGATATGAATATGTAAATCCTTGCAGGGAAAAGACGGTCGGCGGAGGTAGTTGGCTATCGGCCCACGGAACACCGTAGGAAAAGTCAGCGATGCCTGGAAATGAGAGGTAGCACAAGGAAGAGATCGGTCGTCCTTGGTCGGCCCAACAAGTCTTCCTGACTCTTTCAGTTGTTGGGCTATTACGAGCCGGTGGGGTCGGCAGCGGGCATATGACAAACGCAGTTTCCCTGACGGGGTTTGTGAACATGCACTGGAGTATTCGAATCTTAGTAGAAGCATGAATAAATAGAAATTTAGCCGAAAAATTACAAAACGACTGATGTAATAACTAGGGGACGTCAGTCACACTGTTGGGGAATTCATGTACACCATAAATCCTGAATTTCAGCTAGATTCTATCAAGATCTATTCAGGCCTGTACACCATCAGGAAATCGGTGCACATAATCTATGGGGGTAAGTCAAGCTGAACAGTTTGAACTGATTTCTATAAATTAAATAAATAAATTCATAACATGATTTATGTTATGAATATTCACACCATTCAACTTACGTTGCTGAAATCTGACATAACGTTTCTTTGGAATGATAGGTAGGAGGCAAGAATGAAAAGGTTAAGTGTCACCCGGATTAGGAGCGTGAGCCGTGAAGCCAATTTCTCTCTCATCCACCGTAAGATGCTGCAGTTTGACGTAACATCTGTTAGCTGATATGAGTGAGCACTCAGGCTGATTTCCTTCCGACTCTACCTGATTTTTTTGAAGAGCCCCAGTCGAGATGATTGAAACCATATAAAAAATATACAAATCCATTGTACGATTTGTATATTTTTAATTGAAGAACAAATATACGGCGAAATCAACAGCAGGCACTTACCCAAGGATTTCGGGAGTAAGCTAGTCCCGCGCTACGCCAGAAAATAGAGAGTTCCTGAGATACGGTTGCTGAGATGCGACGGCCGTATGTCTTGGAAAAGTGTTCTGCGTATGCACCAAAATCGGCCGTATCATATGGCTGACGTATTTTGCTGTATAAATACGGCTCCACTTCTCAATCCGGTCAAACGTAACGACTAGACCGCATCTCAAAGCAACCTGACTTGTTGAAAACCGTACCTACTGCTCGGACCTCGTGCTATGGTGAAATCGTGATCGCGATGAACTTTCCTACTACACCAACGTTTTCGCAACCCAAATACTTACCTCCCTTTCAAGCTGTTTCTGCTCAGGAGAATCAAGAGGAAAGAGAGATTGTTACGGAGACACACACTGTCATCATTGGAGAAGATCAACAAAATGAACCAGAACCCATAGATTTCGATTTCTGTTGGAGAGTGAGGGTGAAGAATTGATTTAAATTTTCTTGCTTTAACCAAATTTAGCAATAACAACAACAAAATCATAAACTTTCTTACTTCACAAACTTTTTCTGATTACCGAACTCAAGTTTTCCCCATTTTTTCATATTTTGTTTTAGTGTACCTACTGTAAAAGATTCTGTTAGTACCTACTATTCTGTACAGGTTTTTCTTAACCTAAAAAATAGAATAGTTTCAAATGCTTAAGCTTTCTTTGTTTAGAACTACTTTCCCCTCATAATAAAACCTATTTTCACAAATTTATAGCTGGGTTTGCAACCGCACACTTTCATATCAGTTGCAAGAGCAGCCTACCTGCCTGTTGCAGAAGCAAAGCAGCTACCTATATCCTACTTTAATTTTGCAATAACTTATTTGACATTGACATTTGACATTGTAGTTCAAATTTAACAGGCCAATTCTATGATTTATTTCTGTAGGTATTTGTAAAAGAAAAACGGTAGTCTCATAGTATCTATATCTACCAGTTTTTCGCGTTTTTCATTTGGACTGGTTTTGCAGCTGGCCTCAATTGATAACAATGATTTTAAGAGCTGCTAGCGGTTTCTTTGATGTCTCCGTGTAGCTCTTTTGACGTTTGAGATACTGTGTATCATGCTCGGTTGTCTCTGGTAACTCATGGGAACGGGTTAGCATCCATGTTACTCGCCCTAACAGCCGTAACTCCCAGAGGCCGTATAGGTATGACTGTATCTCTTAGGAACTCTTTATTAAACCAAAATCCCATGTACCTATTCCACGTGAATGGAGTTTTCGAATTGTTCTCTACCAGTTCCACGCAAGAATCTTCTTCACATCTGTGGTGGACCTGTTACCTTGTAACGTTAACGTTACGCTAAGGTTGAATAATTATTATTCCTCCGAGTTCCAACCCGATGATTTTGGTTTATTATTCTGTGAATGACACACCTATGTATATACGCTCAGCAAAAAATGTTTATAACACCCCCTCAAAATTTTTCCGTCCGTCCGCCGTATCATGCATATCAACTTCAATTTCGGTCTAAAAAAAACTCGTGCTTTCGCACACAGGCTTCATTTGGGCCCTAGTTGTGTTCCGAATCTTTGCAGCCCGATCGGAATATACTCAGGGGTGTTATGAGTGAAAATGGGGGTTTTTGGTGTTTTAGAAACATGAGCTTTTGAGGTATCTTTTTCCCTGGTTATTAAGACGAGGAGACCGAATATGAAAATTATTTTGACCAAAGAGTGGAGAATTGAGGTTCTAACGTAATTTCAACCTTAAATTTATGTTAAATTTTGTCTAAAATCGTCGTTCTTCCGCACACAGTTTGAGTCCCCATTTGGGAACGAATTTGGCTTCTAGTTGTGCTCCGAAGCTCGGGAGCCCTCTCGGAATACACCCAGTGGTATTACGGGGGGGGATGGGTGTAAAATAGGGTTTTCGAGGGTTTTTATTACCTAGGTTTTCTTGAACATGAGCTTGAGATGTACTGTTTTCCATTTTTTAGGATGAGAAGATCGAATAAGAAGTTGATTTCGACCGAAGAGTGAAGGATTGAGGTTGTAAAGAAGGTGCAGGTCCCAAAATTATTTTTTTATACGTCAAGAACCTGGGAAATTATGTGAAATAACCATAAATTTGTATAACAAGCTGGAAGTAGTATCAACGGGTAAATCAAGACAATTAAATGTCACTATCAATCATCAAAGGTAATTTGTAAAAATATAGGAGCCTAATTCGTGTTTTTGAGAAACAATTAATGAACAGCCAACATTTCTGACAGTAGGTACGTCTAATATAACAATAAATCCATGTGAACAAGGACTTTGCAGCGTTTTTCTTTTGGTATTTAAAATGATTTCTTCCTGGGGGGGGGGGGGGGGGGGGGGTCCAGTGAGGAACGATGCCTCATTGATGGATTTCGCTCCACTACAGACAATACTTAGGTACACCGTAGTAGTTCATCACCTACTTCCCGCAACTAGTATTTTAACCTCAAAAGTCTTCGTATCATTTAGGTTTGTTGACACATTTATTTTTCGAAGTTCGAATTTAGGGATAAACAGTTCGGTCGGGGAAATACCCAACGATAATGTGGAAACCGGGATTCGAATTTCCCATAAATAAGCGGTTCTAACCGATTAGTAAAAGCGATAAAAGATGCCCGTTCAACTCGATACGGGGAAATTTAGACACGACAATACACATTTCTTGATTTCTGTGCTTAACAGTTTTTCTTCAGAGAAGTATATAAAGTAAGAGGGTTACCACCGAATGGCATCAGTTCATTGTGTCTTCTCCTCATACACCTGTATACACTTCAAATTTCAAATCAACTCGTCACTATGGAGAGCTGTATGATCGTCTTGGCTGTACTTTGCGCTGCTGTTCTGATTAGCAGCAGTCATGCTGCCCCTTCCCCTGCTGCAGCATTGTTGAGTGAGTATTCGAACAAAAATGTTAGCCACCAGTTTTAGTTTGTTATAAATAAGCAACCATTCCCAACGTAAAAAGTCTCATATCAAGGAGTGTGATACATAATTATATCCTACTGACGATAATATATTATCCTACTGGTGTGGGTTGGTGATCTTATTGATCATCGGCCTTTATGGTTGTTGAATGAGAAATAACTGAAGAATCCTTGTTGACATCTGGAAATACCTATACCTTACCGGAAATACCTTATACGTCCGTCGACACTAACCAGTCGACGGACGTATAGTATCAAGACTGATAGCATCACATCGCATCACATCACTTTAATCCGTCTTTTTGCATGTGGATCAAATTCTTCACTAGATACATACCTACGTTTATTCATCTAGAACTATACGGCTAACACTATGCTATACAACACACGCTATGTACTGCTAGTGTAGGATTAGGAAAAAATAATAGGATATTAAATAATAGGAAAATAATAGGAATATTAGGATAAAATAATACGTTTGTTTTACAAGCCGTCAAACGGCATTGGGTAAAAATCTAACGAACGCTACACTTACAGCAAGCCTTACCCAGAAGTAGCTGTGATTAACTTTTATCACCCAACTTCTTCTAGTGAATCATTGGTAAATTAATAGGTGTCACTGCGTCTTCGCCATAATCTCCCGTACTTCACGGTTATGAAGCATTATCCTGAAATGAACTGCTGAACTTATTAGAAAATGTTTGAGTATTTTGCATGCAGGAGGCACCAATAACAATGACTGGACCAATAATAAGGCAGTTAAGTCGAATGTAATTAATATTTATATTTCTGATATTTCCCATGGAATTACGATCTTCGGTTCAGCCGTATTTTTATTGGGCTTATGGTCACACGTATAGAGAGGATAAATGAACTCATAGTTCATGTATGAACTATTTTAAACGAAAGAATAGGAATGGGGGTGGATTATCAAAGTAAGGTTAGAAAATAAACTTTTAAATTTAAAGGAAATTGTTAATTGGCGCCGGAGTATGTACGAGTAGGTTTGTCCGATATCAAATTCATCATCTCTGATGGATCCATGAGTTCCGTAACTACGAGCTAGATCATTCGAGAAGTGTAGTAGATTGAAATATTTTTATTGGTACCTGCTGGACATCAAGTAACTCCCCACTTCCTTTTCATTAAGTAATTGTCATCAAGAAATACATATCAAAAAACATCCAGAATAACCTTCATTTCTTGAGCAACAATAAATCTTTATTCTTCAAGAACAATCGATTTCATAAAGCCATGCGTGATTTGAATCCTCTGTTCCTATTAATGATAAATGGGCTGCAGTCATAATTATCGATTCAAACTCATGTATGTGATGTTTTGCTACAATGCTCCGAATGGTCTCATCCGATGTTAAAAATTGGAAACCATTTAAAGTTGTAAGAAACGCCCAACTCTTAGAAGACAGTTTGTGAGCTACGGCGCGTCGTTTTGAAAATTCCATCCCCTTTTCTACACCTCTTAGGGATGACAGAGTAAAACCATGCTTTGGTGCACATATAGATCCCAGATGGGACATACATGCCGAATTCCATTAATTGGTATTATAGTTAGTAGTTTCGGAAATAAATGAAGGACAATGGATGGATTTTTATTTTTTATTTTTCATTCATTTTTTTTTAATCCAATTTGTGGGTTCTATGCGAAACATTACAATTAAAGGTCTTAGTATTGATAAATGAAGAAATAGAATCATAAACCATGATACATAAATGTAGGTAAAAAATTATACATATGCACAACATTATACATAAAATTTATGTACATTTCAATCCTTCGAGCGCATTAAACATCCCGTAGAGTAATGCATGCATTACAGTGGACGTCCCTTATGGTGGTGTATTGATCACTCTCACACATTGCAGATCGTCTGGAAGTAGATATGAGTAATTGATCTATGATGATGATGAATTCATTGTGCAATTTAATTACCTATTTTCTTTACTAGTGATGCGATATGAACAGCTTACGTACCTACATTAGAGTAGGTGTTGTTATCATCATAAAATTCCTCAAGAATAATGTGATCAAATTGACTGATTGGTCTAAGATTAGGTTGCTACCTACCGTTTCTTACATACGGGCAGCGGACACAAGATTTGCAAAAAAAATCCCGCCTTCTCTCTCCCCGCCCCTATAAAAATAAATTTCGGAATTCCGATGACGTAGTGCACAACTAGACTAAATTCTGCGTCGAACAAAGAAGAAACAAGTAAATCGCTTGAGAATTATCCCCTGGGCAGCGGACACAAGATTTTTTCGAAAACCCACGTTTTTCGGCATCGACCCTCCCTTCCCCCTTCATTCATTCATTCAGATGAATGCAAGCTTCTCCTTAGATTTAGCACCTGCAAACCCTTTTGTGCTGACTTTCTGTTACAAATCCAGGTCAAGATCAGCATAAGGGGATGTAACGGTGCGCGGGACAACATCCTGAAAAGCTAATCTTGAGTAAATATTTTCCTACATTCATAGATTGCCTCAGTACAATAAAATTGCCTATTACAAATAAATCAGTTTTTGGAAATCTTTCAAGTGTTTCGTTTGAAACTCGGGTTCGCGAACTTGACACAAAATAGGGCGAATGTAGCTATGAGGAATTTTCGACTAGGCGAACTATTTTTTAGAGTCACTCGAAATTCGCCTCACCGTGGTTCAGCTGCACCACGCGCTACCTACCTTAATTTTTCTATGCACCCATCACCATATATCCTCCAAAATTCAGCTCACTTGACGTGTGTCTATCATCAAGATTTAGCACCTGCAAGGGATTCGGTACAGACGTATGACAATGGACACACTTGTCATGCCAAATTTGATCTTCGAAGTCTAAAACCTTAAAAAAGCGAAAGGAAGTGCACATTCCTGAGAACATAGGCACATTTTTTTCCGGCTCTTGTAGATCCTGTAGATTGTGAGTAAGCAAAATATTAGGTACTCGTATTTATAGTACCTAATTACGCAGTAATGACCGGGTTTCCTTTTCAGACGGCGAAGCAGTTGAGAATTTCGGTCCTGTGGAGGTTTATGAAATGATTGAGGAAACTAATAACGAAGGTATGTTTTTCAATCGTTTTATTCCAAAGTTCGAGCTTTGTTCATTTAAAATTTATCGATGTATTAATTTTTTCAATCACTTTCGGATTTGAAAATTTCAGGATCTCAAGTACCTGATGTCCTGCCAGAAACACGTATTTCCAGACTGAAGAGAGGGCTGAGGGTTGTAGCTGTTTGCCGCTGTAAGGGGAAGACATGCAGGTGTAGCAAAGTCTGATTTTCATCAATCCGAATGTGAGATAAATAACATGAAGTATCATGTAACGATTGGGTTAGAATAAAATGTTTTTCAATTCTATCCATGGGTTAATTGCTTGTTCACGTAGGTACCTATACGACCATATTAAATAGTTAAGTACCAATGATGGACTGATGACGGAAGCAGTGGGAAAATCTTGAAAAAGAGTATCGTTTTAGAGGGTCCGCACTCCTCAGCATTGTGGGGTTTCACCCAATAAAAACCCACTAACTCTTATCCTTGACCTAATCCACCCCGGAATCACTTGTTCAGCATTACTTCGGGATGGGGTGAATGACTGGAATACAATCAGTACAAACAATCGACGAGTGTAAAACCGCTGCAAATTCTCACGCGAAGGTTCATTATTTCCATTTAATACTGGTTCATAGCAGGCATTTACGAAGAGAGAACTGAAGAGATATTTGAAAATAATATAAGCTAAGCGATATATTATGAAGAACAATGAAATGAGGAGTAACCATGGGTCTGAAAAAGGTTTATAATTTCCCCAAATTGTTTTATACCCTGTAACTAATTAGGAAATCACAAGAGTAGTCAGAAGATTTTTTATTTTTTATTTTTAAATATATATTATTCATGTACATAGGAAATATAGTGTTCCCTCATAGTGTACTTAATGTAACATTACATAAAAGTACGTATCTATAAAACATTAGGTAAAATACAAGAATAATTACATTAATACTAAAGAAATAAGATGTAACTAACACAATTGAACAATTTATTAGATGAGTTTACAAGGTCAATGCAAGGTGAATGTTGCTTCATATTCAACGTATATTCACTGAAAACAAGTGACGTAACACTGCGGAGTTCTTCCTTGACTGAAACCTGACTTTCAGCAGTTTATTAGGACTATTATTCTCCATTTAACTTTTTGGTTTATTATTTTCAATAATGAACCTTTGGAATCGAGCATGGAAAAAAAATTCTAACCCCCTCAAAATTTGATGGTTTACGTTTCAAGGTATGTAGAATCCGAAAATGCAATAAAAAAAATTTCTGTCTGTCCGCCGTACGACAAAGAATATTTTGAGACCACCCGCAGCATTGAACGACCAGCCGTTCGTGTGCACCAAAAAGCTTCGTCAACACGATCGTGAATCAAACGGTATAAATTCGGCCCAGATATCATCACTAGGGAGCACCTGATTATAATCACGGATGGCTGTATGAAGTCGAGTTGATTGTTCTGCGATATTATTTCATTTGAAAATGATGGAGCTATTGGATTTTGTTGGTAGGTGCTTTCGTAACTTGAACAAACGTTGAAGTATTTTTTGGGTATGATGGGTAAATTATTACACAATGGTAAATGATTCCACAACGGTAAATTATTGCACAACGGTTAATTATTGCACAACGGCAAATTATTACAGAACGGCAAATTATTACACAACGGTAAATTATTACACAACGGTAAATTATTACACAACGGTTCATTATACCATCTACGTAGAAGGGGCTGGATTTTGTTGATAGGTACTTTTGCAACTTGAACAACCGTTGAAGCATTATTGATGGGCAAATTATTACACAACGGTAAATTATTACACAACGGTTTATTATTTGTCTTATGCTTCATGAACAACTAAAAATATGATTGAATTATTGAATCCCGCGCATTTGTAGGAAACTTTTCCGGAGCCGGCTCCAGCACTCGATTTAGGGCTTTCCTGGGGGAAGCTCGAGGGTATTGACCACAGAAAACAGTGATCTACGCAGAAAGAGCATCGATACAGGTAAATAATAAACCTCTGTGTAATAATTTGCAGTGTTTTTGAATTTACGACCAGCTTATTACAATTCTCCGAACGTGATGATATTGATAACATGGTAAGTGAACTTGAATATCCCCGCCTCCACCGAGTTGTGGATTTCATCTATGGAGTATCTAACGGTGGCAACTACTGATGTCATCACATCTTTACGAAATCGTTAAATAACATAACTACAAATGTTTTGAGTAAACGTAAAATGCCCATCTCACGACGGTACCTAATACGTTATAGGTACTTAATAATAATTAAGAACAATAATTAAATAAATAAATGAGAACATTACGTAACTTGTGTAAATTCGAAGACCGCAGCCATTCTAGTAGACGGCCATTCATGGCAGTATGTTCATCGGTAAGGTTTGAAATGAAAATTATATTGTTTGTATGCTTTTCGAAATAAAGCCTCTTTTGATAGACTGAAATAAATAAATGAAAAATGAAAACGTGGGTATTCCTCATTATCGTCATCTAGCTCGTGGATTTACGTTCTTGGTGCCCGCTGACGCTCTCATCTCATCGCAAATCCTAAAATGACGCATAGAATTGTTATTTGGCTTCTACAACGCATCATTTTGGTCGATGCTGACTCATGTGGTTAACTTAGTATTCCGGTTCACATCCATCCTAAAAATAATTAAACAAACACCAGCTTGAAATTTCACGTACAATTCGAATCTGTAATAAATGTAATAATTCACTAAGTCAATGAACATTTTAAAATAGTTCCTAGAAATGTTCAGCTTGCAAAATAATCAACCGTAACACTAAGTAACAACGGGATTGAGCGTAAAAAATAGGTAGTGTATATTATGATTATGGGTTCATGGTTTGAATTATGTTTCCGCTTTACTATACAAAAACAAAAAATAAAAATAAATCATGACTCGAGAATAATTTTCAAATAACCGGACCTCGAAGTAAACCAACGTTCTGAACCATTAAAAAACAAATTTATGAACAAATTAATCGCCCTCTGAACGTTCATGTTATTAGAATTATTTTTAGCAAATTACCACCAACCCTTAATTTTGTTGATTTTATAAAATATACCACAGTTCTGAGCAATATCTGAAAACTGTTTTTCCGCTGTTTCTGACAGATGTAAACAAGAGGAAGGGTGGGGAACATGCGTAACAGGGCAGGCTTGTGAAAAGGGAAATGTGGTGCGATTTGAACTTCAGGTACCAGCCACAGATTACACGGCACATAGTGACGAACGTGTAATCAAATCAAAAAGGCGCTGCAATTCCGCAGTTCCGCGCTGACTCCCGCAGTGTCAACGATTTGACACTGGCGGTTGGAGGTGTGGTACTGTGATAGAGGTAGGCTGCCTATGCCGTTCCCCCTCCCCAGCGAAGGGGTGGAATGAGGGGAGTAGGGATGTGTATATAAACCCTCAGCGGCTGCCATGAGACCACCTTCCCCTGAGACTTGAACCGCGATCAACCTGTGTTAGCATTCAGCATCCCCAAGTATCCAGAGCACCCTTGTGAAGCCTTCAGCTGCCATCGTGGACCCAGCATTTTCAGATCCCAGTAGTAGAGTGGACAGTCTGACTTGGATTTGTATGATTTGATTACGATTTGGAAACAAACAGTACTGATAGCCAGAGACAGGAGTAAGAGACAGTTAAGATTAGTTGTCCGAGAAAACGTCTGCCAGGAAGCACGGGGTCCACTGCCAGCCAAAAAACCCATTTCTGCTGTGAAGCCCTCCCTGTTACAGACGGTACGCTTCGCCTCGGTTGGACGTCCTAGAAGAGGATCAGAAGGAGCTGGAGAAGAGTAAAGCTGAAGAGGCTGCCAGAGCTAGGAGCTGCCACATCTTCGACGAGAGGTAGGACCTAAAACCACTACCTTTTGATTTCCCCTTTGTTGCGACATTTTGTCACGTAGAAGTGCTCTTCAGGCATCCAGTATTCACAATATCTTGTCAGAGGTAACAGGGGATTGTTCCGCTCTGTTACAGAACCTCCAAAATAGAACTTGCATCAGCCCCGAGCATTGGCCCCAAAAGTGGCCCCATTCCACTTGTTGGACCCCGCACTGGCCCCCATTCTGAACCTCGACTCTGGTGCCATTATTTCAATGACACATTTTCCGAACCATATTTGCTCTGCATTAAATTCACTTACACTACTTATCTGTCTTGCTGCTTCATTGTATTAGAGCCCCGTTAACGCAATAAATTCACTTACCTTTTACACTGATTGTCCATACCTTTTACCAAACCTCGTGGACCCCTACCGTTGTAACTTACAGTATTTCTTAATATATTTTCATACCTCAGTAACATCGTTATAATCACACACCTTCATACAGGTACTGCAGTAAGACACCTCTTGGTCAGCCAGCAGGCATCAGTTATTTCCATAGGTTTCAGCATTAGAGTCGCCTGAGGAGTTGTGACCTATACCTGCATCAGCACTGTGCAAAACTGACTCCAGGGCCGATTGCACAACTACAAAATTCAGGAAATAAATGTACGCGTTCGATTCCACACAAATAGTTGTACCCCACTAGCTTTGCCATCAAAACTAACTAGGACAACTAAGGGAAACCATACATTACAAACGCATAAGATCTCAATAGATACCACCGTCACCCTTTCTGGGTGAGGGTCTTCAAAAATTATCTCAGCGAACCTGCAATACAAAGGGCCTTTGGAGAATCTGAACCTCACTGGCTGGTGGATGGACATAGGGGAAAATTGGGACGGCAGCATGGTTTGTTGAATTTCGCAAGACACTAGGTAGGTATCAGCAAATTAACTGGTCCATGGAGAGCATCCTACAAAGCACGGTTTGCACATCCGCCAATCCTGATTTATATCGTGCGCTGCTCAGATGTAAAGCATTCGTTTAGTTTCATGAGCGAACGCCAACATGGGTGCTATAACAATGCAGCAACGCACGAATAATGAGAATACAAATCTCCAGATGTTCGGCTGGCTGCCGAACATCTGGTTATCATTCTACTAATAAATAAATAAATAAAATGCAAGAATTATTTGTTGCCGAAACACATTGCCGCTCCACCTGAATCACGCTCATCATTCTGTGTTTTTCAGTTGATTTTCAACTCCATATCTGTGAGTATTATAGACTTTACGACACTGTACAAACGGCAATCAGGGAGAAGGAAGTGTAGGATCCTACACAGAAAGAAGTGTAGGAAATTTCGTTAAAATGAGACGGTAGATTCGTCGATAATCGAATGAGGGGATTATTGTAGGGGCGCTGTGAGTGGAGGGCAGTGGAACCGGTGGTGAGGAGGGGTGTACGGGAATGCTAATACGGTAAACGACGTGAAGTCATCGCTGCCTCACCTTGGGAACTCGCAAGCTCTGGGCTTCCCCCTCAAGTATTTTTTTCTTTTGCAGATAAAAAATAAGAAAAACTTTCTTTGCCGCAGTTTTAATGTTTCCCTACCGGGAGTAGCTGGAAAATACTAAGTTAATCTTCAGATGAAGTTCATGAATGAATATCTAATTAATCACATTTTTCATGTTTCTGTTTGGATCCCACGAAGCTGCATTACTGGAACTTTTTCATCCAAGGAAGTTCCACAGCTTCTTGAAAGAAAGATGCACTGCAGATGAACTGCTTCATCCCCGCGCTCATGATCCTATTGATTTAAATCTGGCCATTGTGAATTCCTACCGAAGTGTAATAGAAAGTTTGTGGTATTTCTTTATTCCTTTGGTTCCTTCATCCCGATGCTAATACAGAGAGCATAGTAGCAGGTTGACAAAGCATTAGGTAGGTAACCACTGAGAATTAACGATTTTTGTAATTACTTCCTTAAACTTGCTGTGTCATGAGCTGACATGAATAAAGTATTGTCCAGAACGTTTAATATCTACAACATGACAATATTTATGTTAATCTGAACCACTTCCATGAACGATTATTCCACCAGGGACGCAAGAAAAAAGTCGAGAAGAATGAGGGAAAATAAATACCAATAACCAAACACTAAGTCGACCACACAAAAAATGAAATAAATAAATTCTTATTAAAACTGTTGACTTGGTTTTGCTTACTACATCCCCCCCCCCACCCACCGTCACCGAACCCTAAAAGTTATAACCAATGACAAATCAATTTTAAATATGTGATTCAAAATCTAGGGACGCGGCAGCGTCCCGCCCGCCGAGAAAACCGAATAACTCGAAATCGTAGGGTTTTCACCCCCTCCCCGTAACACGGCCGCCTGGGCACCTCCGGTGTCGATAAGTACCAAGTTTCAACTCTCGGAAGTGCCTTTTGTCCCCCCCCCCCCCCATTTAACACATGGGGGGGGGGGGGGTTGTAGTTTCTATGAGTAGGTTAGAGAGGGTTTTAGGAGCTGAAATTTGGCACACTTGTTCAATGGGGCTTCCTGGGGTGTTCAAAATCTGAACCCGATCGGTTCGGCAGATAGAAGCCTGGCTATAACATTCAGAACACTGCAAATTATGGTCAAATAACCTAAACGACGATATCACGTTTGGAAAACAACCCTGTTGTTTGCCCGCCCAAGTAGCATGCTCAGTACTTTGCTCCTAGCTCTTTGATGTGCATATAGAAACATGTTCCTACCTGTTGGATATGTGCATAGAAACTTGTTCCTCCCCCCCCCCCTCCCCCAAACCTTGAAATTTCTTTTAACAATTTTCAACGATCAGCTTTTTGCCGCCAAGGTTTCTATGTACATATGAACCTGAAGGAACAGGTTTCTATACGCCGTAGAAGTATCATTGCTTGGAGTCTGCCAGACACAACACTAATGGTCTGGCGTTAATACATTAAAACCGTACTATGCTCTATAGCAACCGGGGAAAGGAGTATGCCTCATTAGTACATTTTGGATGATGGGTAGGGATCATGAGAGGTTATATTTTTACCGAGCACCGAGGCATCGAACGATGATGGGACCTACGTCTATGAACACGAGCTTCGCTTCGTATCAGTGCCTCAAAGAGGATTATGAACTACTAGTACCGTATCCATTTATTGCTTCCGAGTCTACCAAAGTAGCGGAAGTTTTATTTTCCCTATTGAGGGAAACATTTGATTTGTATTCAAAATCAAAATTTCAACTCGCGTTATACGATGACATTTTCAGAGATCTTGCAAGTTGGGATACTCCTCTATGAATTTCAGAACGATCGGAACATTGATACGGCCACTGAGCACGCTTAAATGCGAAATCCGCGATACCTACTCAATTTATTGCAAGCCAATGGCGCAATTTTGCTCAAACTTGTAGGTAGTTCAGATGGTCCTAGTTTTCATCGCGATTGGACGATTAGTACAACTGTAGTATACTGTAGTACGTAGTTGTATACTGATCTGTACTGCAAATGCCGTGCATTTTATAGTCACGTTCATTCAGATTACATAGCATACATTAGGAACGAATGACCGTTATTTTAAATTCTCAATTTCCCAAACCATTTCTTTGAAAATTCGCTCCATGAACCATGCTGCATGCCTATATTTTGTTTGTTTTTTCTAATGAAAATGTAGATACATCGGGGCGACCGACCCTCCACGCAGACTGTATGACAAGTTCAGCTCTGCGTCTTGCCAACGTGTGGCACTTAGTTTCCTCGGGACCAATAACCATTATAATTATTGATAGCAACAACTATGAATACCTACAAACTAATCGTACATATAGCTACTGCTGAAATGAAATCCAATCAGGGTTTATGTGGGTGACGAACCGGTTTATTATAATCGGAGATACTTGTGGCAAGGGTTTCACGTTTGAGGAAGCGAAAATGGTACTGTAAATTTCGTCTGCGCATGCGCAAACGTGAAATCCTAGTAGAGTCCATAACTAGGTAGGTACCCTAGAAAATGACGTGTATTTGGATTTAAACTTAAAACGACATGTATTTGGATTTCCCTCTCAATTTTAACTAGTTTTAGCCATTTGTTTCAGTATAAAATCTGGTAACCTGCTTCGACACTTTCGAATACTTATTCTTCATGTGGTATGATACCACAAATATTCAGAACACTTATATGAATGCCTACAATAATCCTATTACGCTTATCATTGATCATTTTACTACAACTCCAATTCCTTCCCACTATTTAGTTATTTTTGAACCTCTCAGTTTCAAATCCATACGGGCCAATTCTCCATCAATCCACCAATTGGACCCGCCAACTAAATACACAAGTCCACGTTACATAGGTGAGGAAACTGCCTACCCGACTCGGCTCATGGTTTTGCTCATGTTTTGTTATCTGTCTGGCTTACTCTTCAGTCCTTCGTCCTACAATAAAGCCGTGCGAAGGGAAGTTGTAGAACACTAAATTTCCTCCAACAATACATAGCATTCCATAATGAGGTTGCTTCTTTTAAGAATAGCTCAGGTGCCTGATGAAATAGATTTTATTTTGGTATAGCTATGTGATCAATCATCCATCCATAAGGTAAGAAAAATCCAACCTATTTAGTATGGCCATACATTAGAACAATGATGTGCGAAACACTTCAGTACATAACATCAGTTTGAGATATTATGAACTGATATACAGAACGGGTTTGAGCAGCTCCTGCTCCATGTTGCGCTGCAGCCCTGCAACAAAATCTGAGGGTTCCTGCTGCGTCGGAGCGTTCAGAAATTCTCCTGGCAGCCGCAGAGTGGTTCCATACACCATCTGTGATGCGGTGGCTCGTAGGTCTTCGTGGAATGCGGATCGGATACCAAAGAGGACTAATGGGAAAAGATCGGTCCACTAAGGGAAGGCGTAAGCGCGAAGTGCAGTCTTGATTGTTCTGTTCATGCGCTCGGCCAACCCATTGGCGGAGGGATGGAACGAGGTGGTGTGGATGAGTCGCATCCCCAACACCTTGGACAATGAACGGAACAGGGAGGATTCAAACTGGCGTCCCTGGTCAGTAGTAATTTTGAGGGGAACGCACCGACTATTCTCAAACGGAATTTTGATGACAATGTTCGAAACGGAATTTATAAATTAAGAGATATAATGTAGCAAAGCTACAGTATTTTACCATTTTATCATCAATCACTCAAAAGTTAGAGCAATTTCAACTTTAGGTAAGTGCAAATTCTGGGACAGCATTTTACCATTTTATCGTCAATCATTCAAAGTTAGAGCAATTTTAACTTTAGGTAAGTGTAAATCCTGAGATTTTGCAGGAACTTACGTAATTTTTGTTATTCCACTGCTCCGACTCTAGTATATAACCCAATATATAAACATAAATAAATCGCAGGAAACAAAATAAATCATAGGACATAGGGCATATTATATAAATCGTAGGAACTATAATGTATAAGTCACATAAAAGAATGATGTGCATATTTTACGTATTGTATAATATACTTTTAGGTACACATAGGTATTATGTAGATCCTCCAATTCAATATTTTTCAGTGCCGTTGAACACTGTTTTTGACCCTGAATCGAATCGAAGCTACATCTCTCACCCTTCTAAAGACACAGTGACACTATATCTCTGGTCATTTCTGCCAGACTACGTAAGTTGACAGTCAACACTTCGCGTCAAAAAAATTACACACGAGAATCAATAAAACTGTGGCTTTGAAGACCCATGAAGTATCAACGAAAAACAATTATTTGATACACAGCTGAATACAACTGCTATGTAATTCCTGTTGCATCTTGTTCCATTCCCCCTCTCAGAAGAAATCATTGCTCCTGTAATGACAAGGGATATCGTCTGGACAGCTGCCGTCTTCTGATTTCCTTTCTCATCCACATATACTAGGATTTCTGTGTAACTGATCTTCTACTCTTGATTTTCTTCTGAGCATATGTGACCCCTAAGAATAGGTTCTGTACCTTTAAACCCAATCTGTACTAAATTACACAATCCCGCCTTCTACAAACATTCAATGACAAAAATCACTGTCCGATTTAAAAAAAAAAATTCATTTGGAACCATCCACGTGTAGAGTTCAACTCACACCTACCCTCCAAATTTCGTCTCATTACAACCTTCATTAAGGCTAGGTATGAGTACAACAAAGATTTCACGTTTGGAGATGCGCAGACGTTTCCATCTGATTTAATTTGTGATACTATACTGCTATACTATTTTATACTATGCTATACAATTATACATGTATAACTAACTCTCTACTAACATACCTGCTTAAAAATTTGAACTCCCTGCAACAGCGTATTTTCTTCGAAAACTCTCTAAAATCAACGTGATGGCCATAATTGTGCACATCTCGCGAATCAAGAATTTTATCAAATTAACCCGATCAAAGTTAGTTTGTGCGAATGTCTTTCCCACACACTTGGAGACTTGCCGTGTCTGGTTCAAAGTTCAAATAGGCTGTTCGGAAATAGCCCACCAATCATCGCAGTGTTGTTGATCAAGTAAGCAATCCGTGATAGCTCATCAGGTTGGAGACGGCTCCAGTTACCGACCATCATTACTGGATCTGGTGAAGTCAATCCCAGAGCCCTCATTTTCCTTCGGATCTCTCAGAGGTTTTTCGATGTTCCCAAGACAGTGGTAAGTGCGAAAATGGTAAGAAGGAAGGAAGACTATCTGAAATAGTTATGTAACGGAGTCGATGCAGACTTCCGCGTGTAGCTCGCCGTATAACGGAGTTTACAAGGTCTCGTCCTTGTTGCGGGGATCAGAATGAGCGGGAGGGTGGTGAGGAGGGAGAGAGAGGTCCGGACTTGGTGGGGGCAGAGAAATGTTAAACCAACCTTTCCATCTTTTGGACAAACTCGTGTGGGTTATTCGGTGCTCTGTCTCCTTTACTACTGGAAATTAAAATACATGCGTGCTCACTCAGTTCGAACTTGTTATTTTTCGATGAATGGAAGAGTGCTGAATGCACTAATGGGACGTGACGCTCTCGTTACTCTGTACCAAATAGAATGAAGCATGTATGGAATTTTATTTAATCGTGCAGGAGGACCCTCCAATTGACCAATTGACCAATGGGCAGAAACGTCTCGACATCACGGCAGGCGGAAACTGGTAATAACGGCGGATTCCGGTCAAAAGATTTGTGGTCTGGGTTTGAAATACGAGCATCTTCGTAAGGGGGTCGTATTGGGCCAGTATCTAGCACAGGGGCGGATCCAGAATTTTTTCCGGAGGGGGTCACAGGGTAGAACAATATAAAAAATAACAAAATAACCTAACGAATAATACAAACCGAATTTTCAACCTTATGCCTAAACTCGTCCAATTTGTCTACTTACAAAATTAATTGTATTTATTTATAAAATTCATTGTTTATGTAACAAATATTTTTCAATATCTATTAATTATTTAACTGATAAATGTATTTATTTTCAATTTTCTTCTAAAAAAGTGTCCTAATGTGTTTTCAAACAAATTGGCGCATTTTATGGCAGCGTAGCTAACTTCAGAGTTTGCAAATCAAAACATTGAAACCACAACAATCTATTGTTGATCTCAGTGAATTCAGTATCGTTTTTACTGAATTTGGCAGGAAAGAAAACAAGAACGAAACAAAAACAAGATAATAATTAACAAAAATAAGAAGAAATAAACAAGGTGTAATTTGACGGATTTCAACTCTCCGTCGCCTCAAAACTTGGCTGAGATCAACTATAAAAGAAGACAGACTCACTGGGCTTGCATTGTTACACATTCATCGCGACATCGAATTGGACATCGATGCGATAATCAACAGATTTGCGAAACAAAATAGAAAATTAGATTTTGTGTTATAAATTATCGTCCCAGTTGGAACTTATACAAATGTAAACAAATCACAAGTGTTGCTACAAACCAAATACAGAAAAAAATCAGTATTCTATAAAAAGTTTAATCGTAATTATTGTTATATTTTGTTTCCAATGTTTTAAGTTAACAATATGGTAAGTTGACTTTGGTCGTTTGGTTTGTTTCTGGTTTTTGATTTCACAAAAACTGTGTTCGTTTTCGTTTTTTTCGGGTTTGTGAACCATTCTTTGAGCTCTGCTTTTTGAAATGACCCCTGTGACCCCCCCCCCCCCTTGGATCCGCGCCTGATCTAGCACGGATAAATACTGGCCCATGGACGGCTAGATAGGTACGACTATTTGTGTTATTATAGCTAGTGGCACGATAGGGGATAGGCACCGTGGAAGTCCAGGAATAAAAATGTAAACATTAGCAACTGGGAACATCCAATTATTTTTTCTTTTCTCTTGTTACATCGACATTATTAAGTTATCAGCCCAATGGCTGTGCTCTAGAAGAGAGTACCCACACTACACTGTATCACATGATGTCACTAGGTCCAAGGTTTTTGTCCTATCAAGCCGCCGGACGACATTGCTATTGTCTAGGACAGGGGTTCCCAACCTTTTTGCACCTGCGTACCACTTGACTTTTTGAGAAATTTTGGCGTACCACCAGACCTAAATATTTTAATAAACGTGTTTAATATCTACTCTTCTAAAAGTGTTCAAAGGCTTTTTGAATTAAATTCCTGAAAAAACTTCATATTTAATGGTTAGATATTTGTTTATTTATAATAACATGCTTATAATAAAGGAGAAATAAAAAGATTAAAATGGTAATTACCCTATTTGGGTCTAAAAACATACAAATATAAAATTAGTACAAACTCAGCAAAAAATTAATCATCATACAACTTTTATAGTCTTTAGTGCGAAACTTGTTGTTGTTTGCCTGTGATTAAAATATCAACATTAGGAGTAATGGAAGTTATCTTCACTCTTAAGTCATCTTCAACACTTATTCTGCTTCTATGTTTATTTTTTATGTACAAGAGTTCAGAAAATCCACATCACCCACGCGTACCACCTGAAACGTCCCCGCGTACCACCAGTGGTACGCGTACCACCGGTTGAGAACCCCTGGTCTAGGAGACGAAGAACATCGGGGTTTGTATGTCCATGAAGCCGATGTTCGTATTTGATCGCATGCTACTTGATCACTTCACTGACGGTTTCCATTTTAAGGTCACGATGGAGGTCGTGATAGCGCACATACTAGAGGGCATCTACAATGCTCCTTGATACATTATTTTAGAAAGTTTGCATAATCCTGGAGTTCGACTTTTTCGTATAGCCCCAGAGCTGAATACCGTATGTCCACACAGGTTTCAAAACGTGCTTGTATATTAGCAGTTGGTTGTGTATGGAAAGCTCAGAATGCATACCGGGAAAACAGTACAATTTCTAAACTTCATCGGCAATTCTCCTTTTTTTTTTTTTCAACGTGCTCTTTCCATTTCAATTTTGTATCGAGAGTCGTTCCCAAGTATTTAGCGGCGTGAGCTATGGTTATCGCTTGTTCGTTCAACATTACTGACAAACTTGACAATTGGTTTATTATTCCGTCAATAAAACACCTATGTATTCGCTCAGCAAAAATTTTTTATAACACCCCCTCAAAATCTTTTCTTTTCCGTTTCAAGGTGCGTAGATTCCAAAAATGCAATGTCCGTCCGCCGTCCGCCGTATCACGTGTACCGGCTTTATTCTCGGTCTAACAAATTCGTTCTTTCGCACACATGCTCCATTTGGGCCCTAGTTGTGTCCCGAAACTTTGCAGCCCGATCGGAATATAGGGTAAAGTTCCCTAATATGGTATATACCTTTTTTAAAATCGCTTTTTGGGCCACTCATTGGTCCAAATTTTTGTAACCAAAATTACCAGTCTTACGTGTACTTATACTCTACCTGAATCTTGGCTCAAAGTTCTCGAAATTTCGGTGAGGCCGACTACTGAGAGCCTTTTCCAAAAAATGACAACTTTCATTTTCTGAAAAGAGGGTGCCTAATAAATATGGCACACCAAGGGTGCCTAATATGGCAATAGTGCCATATTGAGACCATTCCCCTTTTAACCCTGATTTCTCATCGTATAGAAGTATTGGAGTGAGTTATAATCATGAATATCTTCCAAAAAGCGCTTTATTGAGGAACTGAGTAAGACAAATAAGACTAGAAGGGGGAAAAAAATAGAAAAAGGAAAAATACGAAAATCATTGAAAAACGCGAGTAAAAAATCTGAAACTTTAACGAATAGCAATATAAAATGACCTAGTTTTTAATAAATCGAATCTAATTTACAATTCCTTTTAGCAAGGCGAGATTCGATGGTAAATCACAAGCCGACGCATGGGGCACAAAAAAACATGCTCTCTTTCGAATCTCCGCAGTCTTCATGGCTCCACCGAAAACACTGCACACATCTGGACCATTTTTCACCCCTACAGTCATCACTGTACTTCGAGGAACACAAAGGGCACTCCACATCGTCTTCAACTTCATTGGGTTCGTCTTCATCTATGCTAGGGAAATCGCTGTCTTCATCTTGCAGTGGGAGATCATCTTCCTCCAGACTGTCCTCTTCACTCGATTCGCTGACCTTCCTTCTGAGAAAGGGTGCTTAAGACCGTTCCTAACAGCAATTTGAAATGTGAGTCTTCGGATATCTGTTGACCTCAATCCATAGAATCGCTTGTCAATTTCGACACAGTATGAAACCAAAGACCTCTCTAGTTCGAGTGGTAGAACCGGTCTTCTGCCCAATTTGAGATTTATGAGCTCATGAATTGGTCTTGGGTCCTTTACATACCTTATTAATGTTCGCTTCGGTACATTGTACGTAGCAGATGCTTTCAGGAAGCCCATTTCTTTGTTTCTTACAGCTGCTACTGCCTGAGCCATGGATTCCTTGACCCAATCTTTCCTCTTCTTTGGTGCTTGATTGCGTTCTTCTTTCATCTATGAATCATCATGAGAGCAAGAAATCAGTTTAAAACGATAATATTGAAATTAGGAATATGATATTAACTTACAGTCAAAGAGGGAGAGCCGCAAAACTGACCTTTATTTATTTATTTATTTATACGGGCAAGCCCAATTACATTTTGGATATTTATGTCATTCTAGCAGGGGGGTGAAGAGGTCTACGTTACAATAGAAGAGAAACAGTACAAGGGAAAACAGTGGAGGGAAAAAATAAAGAAAGGTTAAATAACTATTGAAAAGAGAGAGAGGAAGAAGAAAGCAAAGTCTTTAGAGTAGAAAGGGGGGAATGGAAGAAGTCGAACTGAGGATTAGAAGAAAGAAAGAGGTTTGCTGTGCGGACTAGTCGATGGAGCGGTCGATTTCTGTCGTAGTTGGTCGGGGAGAAAGGGACGGCGAAGAGGACCGAAGAACGTGTGCTGGTGCGAGAGGCGGTGAGCTGGATTTTGGAGAGTAATGGGGGACAATCGATTTGGTTGTTCAAAATTTTGAAGAGCAACACCAAGTCAGATGTGCAACGTCGCTTTTCCAAAGTCTCGAGTTTGCATCTTCTCAGAAGAGAGGCGTAGTCGATATCATCAGAGGCGATTCCCATCTTGTAGGCCACGTAGCGCAAAAAGTTCCTATGAACCCGTTCCAGCCGGTACTTGTGGATCGTATACGAGGGGGACTGTGGAAGCGTACTCCAAAATGGGCAGCACGAGAGCCTTGTAGAGACAAACGATGGCGTCTACGTTTGTGAAGTCCCTCGTATTCCTCTTGACGAAGCCCAAAGCCCGCATCGCCCTGCTAGCGAGTCGCTCAATATGGCTAGAAAAGGACAGGCTCCGATCACAGAGAACGCCAAGATCGACCACCTGACTCATTCTTTGCAGCGGAGTGCCACACAAAGTGTGATCAAACGCGACCGGGTGCACCACGCGATGATACGTCATGACCGAACACTTCGAGGGGTTCAGATGAAGGCGATTCAAGTCACACCAATCCTCCAAACGAGCAATCGCCGCCTGCAAGATTTCACAATCTGATGGAGACCCGGAATGTCATAGGAGCTTCAGATGATCCGCAAAGAGCAGGACGCGCACATCGTCCGCTGCCACACAGCCCACGACACTATTGATCAGCAGTAGAAAGCACAAAGGCCCAATATGGCTTCCCTGTGGGATCCCAGAGACAGTGGGGAAAGGAGAGGAGAGGGCGCCCTTCACGCGAACGATGAGCTCACGACCGGACAGGTAGGATCCAAACCAGCGCAAGAGGGAGCCGTGGACGCCCAGCGATTCCAAGAGAGACAGGAGGTGTGGATGGGAGAGTCTGTCAAACGCCTTGGCAAAATCGGTCGCAACCACATCCGTCTGGAGTCCCTCTAAATAGCCCCCCATCACGTAGTCCTGAAACTCCAGGAGGTTCGTAGTTGTCGAGCGGCCGCGCATGAACCCATGCTGCTCAACAGCAATGAACGAACCAAAGCTGAGGGAAAGCTGGTTGACTAGCAGTTTCTCGAGTAGCTTGGGTATAGTAGACAGGGAGCAAACGGGACGGTAATGGTCAATGCAGCCCCTATCACCAGACTTATGGACAGGTGTAACATAGGAAGTCTTCCACTTTCCTGGGAAACAACCGGACTCGAGCGACAAGCTGAAGAGCAGTGCCAGGGGTCTCGCCAATGCAGGCGCACATAGCCTCAGCATCACTGGTGGGACACCATCAGGCCCCATCCCCTTCCTGACATCCAGGCCGGCAAGTCCGCGTGCCACATCATTCTCGGAGATCGAGAGTGAGCCCAACGAAACATAATCCTGAACAGGGTACGGTGGGGCATCCAAAACAGGGGGCTCGAAAACCGAGGAAAAATGGGAGGCAAACAGATTCGCTATGTCCTCCGGTTCAGAAGCGACGGTACCGGCCAAAGTTAAACAATTCGGGATGCTATTTCCACCCTGACGATAGTTGAAGTAGTTCCAAAAGGCCTTCAGGTCCTGTGGGATGGAATTCTGAACATCGACGAGATAGGCAGCGTAGAGCACCCGGGAACGCTCCCCACAACGACTCCGCAGGCTGGAGAACAGGTCATAGTCCTCAGGGGATCCAGATATCTTGAAACGGGCGTGGACAGTCAGCTTTTGGCAGGTGAGGGACATCAAATCCTGATCAAACCACTTAGGGAAGGAACGTGAGTAAGATCTTGTCTTGGGCACGTAGATATCAATGGCCTTGTAGAGTATCGAATAGAAGTCACCCACGGCTCGCTCGATAGGGCCCCGCACGAAGTCATCCCAGTGTTGTTCCAATAGGTAGTCATTCATTCCCTTGTAATTCCCCTTTTTGAAGATGTAAGAGAACCTACTATTCGGAAAAAATTCGTCACGAGTAGCTGGAACCGGGATGGAAAACTCAAAGGGGGGATGAGCAATATCCACTGGCAGTAGGGGATCAGCAGGCGTTATTCAGGGGATGTCGACGTTTGCCAGAACAAGGTCCAGGATGTTACCTGACTGGTTACGAATAAGATTAAATTGATGAAGCTTGTGAAGTTGCATTGCCTCCAGAACAAGGCCACCTCTAAGTCCCAATCCCTCAGAGAAATCGCCAGCCGATTGATCACTCCACCGGATGCTAGGTAGATTATAATCGCCCACAACGACCAACTTGAAGTCCGGATAGGCAGTGGAAACGGAGTCCAATTCGGAGAAATGAGAATCCAGGACGTCAGATGGCTGATCGCATGGCAAGTAAATACAACCCAAGATCAGACGATGGTCCGGAAGGATGACAAAGGTATGTTCGACAGTATCCGGGCAATCCCATCGGAGCGCACGATAGCGGTTTGATATTGCCAGTAGAACTCCACCCCCCGAAGATTTGTTGAGACGGTTATTTGACGACGAGCGATCCGTACAAAACACATTGTAACGGGTTAGTTGAAGTTCCTCAGTTACAATTCCAGGAGAGAGCCAAGTTTCAGTGATGAAGAGAATATCGTATGATATGTGGGGTGCCTGATGACGGATTTCAGATAGTTTTGTGTTGACCCCCCTAACGTTTTGATAGAATGCTGAAAATGAATTGGGCTTTATTGGTTTAAAGACTGCTTCGGGGAACGATTGGCCAAAGGGAGAATTTGGGGAATTGAGTTCCGATATTTTATGGTGAGATTTTTCTCGCCATTCTCGGTTCTTCGCTTTAATTCAGCCCTTAAATCCTTGAGGTAACCACGCTGCCTGGGGGTCATATCGGAGGATGCCGAGAAAAGTGGGGGATTCTTCGTGCGGTTTTTCACCAAGAACTCAGTCGCCGCGTGCGGGCTCTCGAAGGTAATCTTGAGCGGGTGATTTTTATTTGGCACAAGAACTCCAATACGCGACAAACGCCGCACCAATCCAGCCAACTCCGGGGAAAGTCCCCTCAAAGTCTCCTTGAAATTTTCGAGATCCTCCCCGATTGCAGCCAACTTTGACTTGGAGGGATCCGGCTCAGTGAAATCATAGACCATAATATTTGAGGCCCTACGACGCCTGTCCTCGAGTTCTGCCACGACCTCCTCATAACCGAACCAGTAGGTGATAGCGAAGGGGGATGAGAAAGCGTAGATGGTGCAAGACCATTTTCCAGAGCAGCCAGGCGGCGCTCGAGACCACTATACTTAATTTCCATGTCATCTTGCAAATCGCAAACCTTCTGAGTTAGGGCCTCGTAGTTCGACAGGCATGCGTCAATTTTCATACCGAGGGCATCAATTTTACCACCCAATTCAGTGGTAAGCTTAATATTGTCCTCCTTCATTCCCTGGAACAGTAATTCCAACTTGTCCGCCCCACTACGGCAGTTCAGACATTTCCAATTAGCTTTATTGGTCCTATTTAACTTCCGAAAATTGTCTTCCTTGAAGCCGACGCACCCGAAGTGAAAGCCGTCGGAACAAAACACGCAAGTGATATTGTCCTCAGGCAGTACAGGTTCGGAGCACTTGCTGCAGCTCATCACGGCTGCCAACTAATATGAAAAACGTCCAACCACCTGACAGCTAGATCTTAATGGTGGCAGTGGGGGACACCGGAAAAAGTGGGAGACAACGGAAGTATTAGGGAAAGCAGAAGTGGGAAGAGATTCAAGGCCGAAGAGATGACTCACCCCGACCGATGTCTCCAACGACGAAAACTGCCGATCAAATGAGGTAATTCTTCGATCAAAAAACTGTTGAGTTAGGAAATTGTAGGACTCACCAGATGGTATGGGCGAGCAAAACTCACTGTTATCGGCACGATAAACACTAGTGAGGCTAGATAGCTTTCACCAGACACCGGAACACTTTAAAAAATGAGGAAATAGTATGAGCCGATGCGGACACGTTGAATGACAACTGACAACTGAGGACAACTGAGGACCTTGTCCTAATATGGCACTAGTGACATATTAGGGACCATCCACTAGTGCCATATTAGGAAAACGCGTTGTTTACATTATTTAGAAACTGATTCAGTGAGTTGAAGGTTTAGGATAATTATAACTCATGGAACGTGTTTTTGGATGAAAGAATAAGTAATTCACACCTTGAAAATATCAAAAAATCACTTACCTTCACCAGTAAACTCGAATCTCAAACATGTGAGAAAAACTTTTTCAGAGGGTGATTGCAACAGGTTAGCGTTGTGATTTCTGGAAGCCATCTTGGGAAGTTTTGACCTGCTATCTAGTGGCCTGCCTCTGGAAGCTTGTAGTTCACGTGACCACCACCATTCTTCTCCTCACAACTGGGGAGATATTGCTGAGTGCCATATTAGACACTATACCATATTAGGGAACCAAAATGTGTATAAAAATAGTTAGGTACTTTTTGTGTTTTAGTAACATGTTAGTAACATGAGCTTTTGATGTATCGTTTTCCATGTTTTGGGACGAGAAGACCGAATATGAAGTAGATTTTAACCAAAAAGTGGAAAATTGAGGTTCTAAGGAACTTTCAGCCTTAAATTTACGTTAAATTTTGGTCTAAAATCGTCGCTTTTTCGTACACAGTTCGGGTCCCCATTTGGGAACACATTTGGGTCCTAGTTGTCCTCCGAAACACAGCAGCCCGATCGGCATGCTCCCAGGGGTGATATGGGAGAAAAATGAGTGTAAAAATAGGGTTTTTCGACGGATTTTTGAGGTTTTAGTGAACATGAGCTTGTGAGTTATCGTTTACCATGTTTTTTACGGCGAGAAGACCGAATATTTGGTTGATTTTGACCGAAGAGTGAAGAATTGAGGTTTTAACGAGGGTTAAGCTCCCGAAATTCATTTTTATGAGTCAAAAACCTGGGAAATTGTCAGAAATCACTATTAATTTGTATAATAACACTAGAAGTAGTATTAGCAGGTTAATCAAGACAATTAAATGGTACAATCAATGATCAAAAATAATCTGTTGAAAGGAAAAGCCGAGCCTAATTCGTGTTTTTGGGGGCAAAACTGGTGGAAACCATCAAAAATAGCCATTTCAATAACTGCACATGAAATAAATAATAAATAATGAACAGCCAAACTTTCTGTAGGTATGTCCAGTAGAATAATAAACCCATGTGACAAGGACTTTGCAGCGTTTTTGTGTTTTAGTAACATGTTAGTAACATGAGCTTTTGAGATATCATTTTCCATGTTTTTGGGTACGAGAAGACCGAATATGAAGTCGATTTTGACCAAGGAGTGGAAAATTGAGTTCTACCAAATGTTCAGCTCCCAAAATTGATTCTTCAAGAGTGAAAAACCTGAAAAATCGTCTGAAATCGCCATCAATTTGTATAATAATACTAGAAAAAGAGTCAAGACGTGGATCAAGACGATTAAATGGCACTACCAATGATCAAAGATAATTTGAAAAAAAAAATATAAAAAGGAGCGCACATAATTTGTGTTTCAGGGGCCAAAATTGATGGAAACCATCAGAAATAGCTATTTCGATTATTTCGCATGAAAGAAACAATAAATGATCAGCCAACATTTCTGTAGGTATGTTCAATAGAATAATAAACCCATGTGACAAGGACTTTGCAGCGTTTTTTGTATGTGAAGGTGATGTGAGTAGATTTTAGTTCATTCAGTTTGAGTCAATTCTACTGATATCTTTAACGGTACGCTGTAATTTTGAAGTTGCTTCTTCGACGGATTCCCCTTCCGATAGTACGGCAGTATCGTCCGCAAAAGTAGCAATGGTTGTGTCCTCGTTGCTTGGGACATCATTCGTATAAAGAAGATATAGCGGTGGCGCAACCACACTTCCTTGAGGAATGCCTGCCTTAATTTTCCTAAGGCTAGAGAACGATCTTTCATGTCTCACTCTGAAATGTCTTTCTGTGAGGTATGATTTTAACAATACGTAGAATTGGTATGGTAAATCTCTTTTAAGTTTATAGGTCTGGCCTTCACGCCAGACCTTGTCAGAAGCCTGCGAGACATCAAGGAGAACACTAGCACAAACTTGTTTCTCCTCAAGGCTGTTTTCAGTTACTTCAGTGATGCGATGTACTTTATCTATAGTAGAATGTTTTTCTTAAACCCAAACTGATGATGAGTTCCTTTTCTTGAATGACAGTTTCAAGTATCTTTATGAGCAATCTCTCGAAAAGCTTAGAAATAACTGGTAGCAATGATACGGGTCGATATGACGTTTTATCAAATGATTCCTTGCCAGGTTTCAGGATCACTATGACTTCTGCCACCTTCCAACAGCGGGGAACATATTTTAGTCGCATAACTGCACTTATGAGGTAAAGTAAGTTCTTCTGGTAGTTGTTTGATAATGTTGCCAGTAATGAGATCATATCCAGGTGCTTTATGCGTTTTGAGGTTGCGTATTTCCTCTTTGGGTACATTAAATGTTACCGGTCTAAAGAATGGTAATTCCGTTGAGAACAGTATTGGAAATTCATTACCAGCAGGTCCTCCAGGTGTTTTCAAGATCTTCGGCAAACAGCTCGGCATTTTCATCTAGACTTTTCGCCCATGCCCCGTCTTCTTTTCTAATATAGGAGTTAAGAGTTCTTTAGGTTCCTTAAATGATTTAGTTACTTTCCATACGGAATATCCCGTATCCTTTTCTCGGTTAACCCCGTGAGTAATCTAACGTGATCTAATGCTTGATTACTTCAGAAAGAGCATTAAGCCTGTTTTGTAATCTGTTCAATTTTGCTTTGTCACACGGAGCTCTACTCGTCTGCCAGACATTTCGCTTTTCTCTGAGCTCTCTAACTTCATGAGGATATGAGACGCTATTATTTATTACCATTTCACACTTTGCCGGGGTGGCGGTCCATGCAGCTCGTTGAATACACTTCATAAGATTCTACGCTACATTTTCGAGCTATACACGTGTTTTCAGTGGAACTGATAAATTAATATTTGAGGAGATGTTTTCCCGAAATGTTTCCCAATCAATAAGATGGGTGTCTATTTTTGGCATACCTTCTTTCATTATGATTGTGTCACTAATTGTAAGCACAATTGCAGTGTGACAGATTGCATTAAACTTCCACAGTCTTCAACGTGAACGAAATGTGTTGATACTCCTTTGATAACAAACAAATCAATGAGATCTAGGATCTTCGTTCGGTCTGATGGCCTGTAAGTAGGCTTTCCTGAGGAACAAAAATCAAAGTGGATTTGTTTCCCTGCAGAGAATAACTCTCGGCCTTTGGTTGTCAGAGTCGTGAACCCTAATGTGTATTCTCTGCATTGAAATCGCCACCAGTGACGAAATTAGAACCCAAAAATGTTAACAGTGATAAGTAATCCTCTTCTTTCAGAGCATAGCGTGGTGGACAGTAGATGGCAGATATGTTGCAGTTTTTGTTGTTTAGATACTATAACGTTTATTGTAATTACTCGCATACATTCTTCTTGGATAGTAGGTTGCACATAGAGGTATGGCTTTCTTGAGAAAGATAGCTGAGCTCCCTCGTGCTCTTCTAGAAAGATGGACCAGACGATAACGAGCATATCCTTTAATTTTGCTGAGGGAAGACAGCGTAGGATGCGTTTCTGAAATAATAAAATGTCTGTTTTTTTCTTGCTTCAGGAAAAGCATAAGTTCTGAAGCATGTTGCCTAAGCCCATTCGCGTTCCATGCTGACATTCTGAAAGTATTCTGTATTTTCATGATTTCATTAGAGTTGGCTTGGTTTTCATACTTTTCTCGTGTACCTTAACCCTCTCTTTTCGAATTATTGAGAATTTGATTGATTGCATAATTTTGGTTGCAGTCCATTTTTTCACGTTTCCTGATTTGTTTCTTTCTTGTTGAACGGTGCGCCAGTTGGCTTTGGGTCTCATTCCTCCCCAGTTCGTTATGATTCCGATTCATTCAGATATAATTTATCTGATTATCACTTGAAATCAGACCCAGGGCTATGTGGAGCACTAATAAACAAGTAAGAAATAAGGAAACGTAGGAAAATTAGACAATGGGACTGACTGATGCTTTCCTAACTATTTATTAAAATTTGGCTCAATGGGCAGTTCCAAAGATTTTTTTTTTTTTGCATCACTCATAAAAAGTAACCCCCTTGGCATTAACGAATAGGTCCATTCGCTGTAAAAATCATCACACGAATTTTCAATGGCAATCTGGAGTAGCTTCATTGATGAATATCAGCAGTTCTCGGGCCCAACAAAGGGCCCGTCAGCAGTTATTGCCTCCCGATTCAAACTAGTGTTTTTTTTTTAATTGTACATTTTTTATTAGCAGTAATCGGAAATTCGACTAAAACAAGCAGTTTTCTCATATTCCACACTTCTGTCATGGAGGGGAGTGTGAATTCCCCGTGGTAAGACACTGTTTATATTACAATGCAATACTTCCAGGAGTTTACGATTCGTTTTCGCGAACCGCCCGCCCTTTTAGCCGCGTCCAATAAGAGCCCTGGTTCATTATGGACGGGGACTCCCCCCCACTGTTAAAAGATACTTATTTGAAGAATAAGTATGTGAAGTTAATTGGCGCGGTTTTAAAAAATTTATTATTTTTAAATACTTCATTAACAATTTTGTGCTTAGCACTATTTTGGATGAACAACGTAAAGTAATATAGCACGTAAGGATTATGATTCACGTGAAACAAACCAAAGCAATATAAAAAATAGGGTTCGGTACATTTACCGAAACCTAAGGGCTGATGAGGATAACAAAAAAGGGTATTCTTTAGTTGGATGACTTTCCCAACATGTTGAGTGGTGGCCCGGTATGAGATCACTGTCGATATTTTTAGTCATGGACATAGATCATAGGACTATTTAGTTAAAACCTTCAGCGTGGTCACTGTGGTGCTTTCGTTTCAGCCGGCGGAACTGGCGAGGCAATGGACGATGCTCCGGTATGCTATTGACCAGTGGGTTGGGATGAGAGGGAGCTTCATGGAGTGGTAGCTCCAGATGGTCATGTCTTTGACAGTGGGTATTTCCAGGTCTTCATGAAGCTCTTCATTGCGAATGTACCATTCTGCGTTTGTTATTAAGCGTAGTATGCGATTTTGGAATACCTGGATGCGATGTATTTGAGTATTGGAGACCGAGCACCAAAGTACACTGCCATAAAGCCAGATAGGCCGGATGAGAACTTAGTACATTTTCAGCTTGAGATGCGTGCATGTTTCGGCTCTTTAAGAGCGGGTACAGTTGCCAGATTCGCTGTCTTATCCTGCCAGCCAGAGATTGAGTGCGGTCACTCCACGTTATGCGGCAGTCTAGTGTGAGCCCTAAGTACTTAACTGTAGCTGTAACTTGCTCCTGGATAGACGAGTTACCCATGAAGATTGGCTGGGGTGTAAAGTTGATAGCCATTTGTTCGCCCTCAAAGACAAATAATATAATTCTTCCAATAGTTGACGATTCGTTTAGGGATAATGAGTTTGGGCAAAAAAAAGGTCGCTTTCGGACCAATGTGTTTGGACCACTTATCTTGGCCTGATTCCGATCGTTGCGGTAAGCTCGTGCGGACGAGTAGTTAAAAATGCCCACCCGAGAATTGCTCCAAAAACTTGATGCCCTTTGGGCATTGTATTGTATGAAAAGGACAAAGACATTTCAAGTTACCTTGCTGCCGGGAGTACCCGCTACGATCCCCACTTCAACGACGAATAATTAGGTACTACGAATACACAGTTGAATACGAATTATTTAATTCTGAATGAGGGGTACTTACTTAATATACACATCTGCACGAATTTCAGGTGTTTTGTAAAGCCGGACTCACATGGATATTATTTTCCACCTTAACTGATTTCAACTTTTCCTTAAATTATGTACTGCTTTTTTCAACAGCTGGTAAAAATCTATCAACAAATGGATGTGTGGGTTTGTCTGAGTGGTGGCATGTTACCTTCCCTAAAGGGTTAGTGGTAGCAGCGGTTTTTACAAGTGGAAGAGTAGATGTCCGTTTTGGGTAAGCGAAAAAGTTGATTGGCGGATAACAACCGGACGTGTGGCTCGGCGTTATTGACGCGAACCCTAACGAGTCTCAAGTGGGTAAGTTATGGTAAGGACGCGGTAGAGGGCAGTGAGGAGATGAGGCAGCTTCCTACCTAGAGATGGAACATACTCAGTCATTATTACGTCCTATTGTAAGGCCTCGCTACTGACCGGCCTGCTCTGCTACGTGTGACGTCGTTTATTGGCAGGAAGAGGGGTTCTTGCCTTCCTTCTCAGTGGCATACGCTGATACATCGATCTTGGCCCTATGAACATTGTTGTAATGGCAATGACACTAATTAGTAAAACGCAGCGGTTCAAACAATTTTCCTCATAATTTTCGCTTAGGAAAACATCTGGAACAACTAGAACTTTAACAAGAAGAAGATAATGCGGATGAATACTTCTTATGAACTATAAAAATCCCATCTTCTGTGCAGGGACGTGATAGGCTATCGCAAAGGTATATAACAGAGTATATAATTATATCCTATGTAATATACATATACTATATAGTATATGCCATATATTATGGTAAGTTCGTAATATATACTATATAATATATGAATATAGTAGGGCATATAGTACTAGGCATATAGTATCACTATATAGTACTATATAGTACTAGTAATATACTAGGCATATAGTATCATATTCTAATAGTATATGCTATATAATATAAGTCGGAACATTTTTTGGTAAGAAACTGGTGCAATATGTTCTCAAGACCTCCACAAAATGATGCATGATTCGCCAAATGGTGATCTCAGATTCAACCTGAACACCAAGTGACACAGCGCAAACTCACTCAGCCACCGGCTTACTTCCGAAACATACCTACTTATTTCCCAAGCTTCCTTAATCGAATGATTCGTTTAGCTGTGATGTGTAATAGGCAGACAGATAAAGGAAAATTGAGATAACGGTTCCTATCATCTTCAAAAGACATAAAGCTGGAATGAAACATTAAATTTCGTGTTTTTATCAACAGCTGCGCCGATCCGGCTAGGGGATTTTAAGAGCTAAAAATTGTTAGTTACAAGGGGACATTTACAGGTAAAATCATACTATCCAGTCACAAATGCATAATTCCGACCCATGCAAGTCCTCATTGCAACTAGAAATGAATGGAGGGTCAAGATCACAGAATATTAAAAACTTTAAGAGTCGACATTAAATGCTTTAACCCCATTTTGCTTCCGAGTCTGCGAAGCCTTGTGTTCACTTTCGTGAGCCAAAAAATTTTTGTCTTCAGAAATCAACATTTCCACTTGCATTTTGCGTTTCAAAGCCTACTGAACAAATTTGGTTCCGTGTCTGTCGGTCTGTGGGTCTGTGAGTCTGTGAGTCTGTCTGTCCGCATTTCCTTGTTACAGCCATAACTTCCACGATTTTGAATTGATTCAGCTCAAATTTTGAGGGATGGTGCGGATAAGGTCCCTTGAGGTCCCATACAAATTTCAACATGATTGATGCAACGGTAAGCCCTGCGCATGCGCTAACGTTAAATTCAACAAACACGCATAACTTTCACAATTTTGATTCAATTTCGCTCAAATTTTCAAGGGTTGTTTGGACAAGGCCTAGTGAGTTCCAGTATGAATTTCAGCATGATCGGACCCTCGGTGCGCTCTGCGCATGCGCTGGCGTGAAATAGATTAAATTTCCTTGTTACAGCCGTAGTAACCAAAGATTTCACCCAATTTCAATGTAATTCTCAGGGATTAAGCGGGTAGGGCCCATTGAGGTCCCATATAAATTTCAACATGATAGAGCCAGCGGTTCGCCCTGCGCATGCGCTAACGTGAAATTCTTCAAACACGCATAACTTTCGCAATTATGTATAATGGACGTAATGTTATGTAATATGTATATCTCATGTAATGTTATGTAATGTTATGTTATCTAATGTAATGTTATGTAATATGTATATTTCACGTTATGTAATGTTATGTAATGTTATGTAATGTTATGTAATGTAATGTAATGTTATGTAATGTAATGTAATGTAATGTTATTTTGCTTCCGAGTCTGTTCTATTTTATAATGGGTCACTCTGATTGTGACGAGGAAGCTCCTGTGCCATCACCTTGGCAGTGTATTTATCTCTCTTTCACTGGAACAGGTTAATAAAACGGCACAGCGGAGTTTTCCCGCCACTTCGTGACGTCACATCTCGGAACACAGGCCGTATAGTAGAAGGAGATGTACCTAGACTCAGCTAAAAGGAGCCAGCCTGGCTCCAACACCGGAAACTCTCTAAGTGGAAGATTACCGTAATAGACGCAGCTCCTGAATCTGATTGAAAAATTGAGCCCTTTCATAATTGGCTAATAAAAAAGTCGAGAAATGCTAGCAAAGGCACATTTACGGACCTCACCAGTCAGTACTTTTGTATTGCTCTCGCACTTCCGTATAGTTCGTAAGACGGAAGCCGAAAAGCACCTAATAGATTTCCGTTGGCCTCAACATATTTGACTATGACATAGTTTTTATGTAGTACTAGCTATACCCGGCATGCGTTGCAACGCCACCCAAAGAAGGAACGTGTTGGTGTTTTAATTTGGTTTATTGAGGTGCTCATGACGAATTATCAACGTCTTAACAACTGTTAGTTGTGAGGTCTTCAACAGGTACCCATCGTCGATTTTAAGAAGTAATTATAAGGTATCAATTTCAGGCTCTCTTGGGGCGGGAGGGTCCTAGCTCTTCATGGTAACTTGGTCCTGGGGTGGGCTCTTCTTCGTTTTCTTCGTACTAAGCATCACGTATCAATATTGTATCACGTTTCAATAGCCCAGCATCTCTAAAACGCTGCAAAGTCCATGTCACATGGGTTTATTATTCTATGGACATATCTGCCTACAGAAATGCTGGCTGTTGGGCAATAATTTAAATAGCTATTTTGATGTTTTCCACCAATTTTGGCCCCAAAAAACACGAATTAGGCTCCTATTTTTGATTAATTATCTTAGATGATTGATAGTGCCATTTAACTGTCTTGATTCACCTGTTGATTCTACTTATAGTGTTATTATACAAGTTTATGGTGATTTCAGACAATTTCCGAGGTTTTTGACTCATAAAAAATGAATTTTGGGTGCTGAACCTTCGTTACAACCTCAATTCGTCATGCTTTGGTCAAAATCAACTTCATTTTCGGTCTTCTCGCTCTAAAAAACATTGAAAAAGCTCACAAGCTCGTGTTCACTAAAACCTTTTAAAAAAAAACCTCGAAAAAAAATATTTTTGCATCCATATTTCCCCCATAACACCCCTGGTTGTATTCCGGTCGGGCTGCCGAGCTTCTGAGCACAACTAGGGCTCAAACGTGTTCCGAAATGGGGACCCGAACTCCATGCGGAAGAACGACGATTTTAGACCGAAGTTTAACATAAATTTGAGGCTGAAATTTCGTTAGAACCTCAATTCCACTCTTTGGTCAAAATCAACTTCATATTCGGCCTCCTCGTCCTAAAAAAAATGAACATTTTTATAACACCCCCTCAAATTCTTTTCTTTTACGTTAGATTGCAAACAACGCTGCTACATGGGCTAATTATTCTATTGGACATACCTAAAGAAATGTTGGCTGTTCATTAGTTTCTTTCGTCTGAATTAAATGAAATAGCTATTTTTGATGGTATCCGCCAATTTTAGCCCCCAGAAACACGAATTACGCTCCTTTTTTTTCAAATTATCTTTGATCGTTGATATTGCCATTTAGCTGTCTTGATTCACATGTAGACAAATTTCCCAGGTTATTGAATCATAAAAAATGAATTTTGGGAGCTGAACCATTGCTAATTCCATTCTTCACAATTATTCAACCTTCGGTTCATATTCGGTCTTATCGCCCTAAAAAACATAGAAAAAGATACCTCAAAAGCTCAGTTTACTAAAACACCAAAAAACTCTATTTTTGAACCCATTTTTCACTCATAACCCCCTTGAGTATATTCCGATCAGGCTGCAAAATTTCGGGACACAACTAGGGCCCAAGTGGAGCCTGTGTGCGAAAGAAGGATTCCTTTAGACCGAAAATGAAGTAGTTATGCGTGGTACGGCGGACGGCTTGCGGCGGACGGACATCGCATTTTGGTTCATAATTCTGTGAATAATACACCTATGCATTCGCTCAGCAAAAAATTTTTATAACACCCCTTCAAAATTATTTCTTTAACGTTCTAAGGCGCGTAGATTCCAAAAATGCAATGTCCGTCCGCTGTCCGCCGTCCGCCGTCCGCCGTCCGCCATATCACGCATACCGGCTTCATTTTCGGTCTCAAAAATTCGTTCTTTCGCAAACAGGCTCCATTTGGGCCCTAGTTGTGTCCCGAAATTTTTCAGCCCGATCGGAATATATCCAGGGATGTTATTAGTGAAAATGTGTGTAAAAATAGGTACTTTTTGCGTTAGCAACGTGTTGGTAACATGAGCTTTTGAGGTATCGTTTTCCATGTTTTTGGGACGATAAGACCGAATATGAAGTGGATTTTGACCAAGGAGTGGAAAATTGAGGTTCTACCAACTGTTCAGCCCCCAAAATTGATTTTTCGTGAGTCAAAAACCTGGGAAATCGTCTGAAATCACCATCAATTTGTATAATAACACTAGAAAAAGTGTCAACACGTGAATCAAGACGATTAAATGGCACCACCCATGATCAAAGATAATTTGACCAAAAAAAAACAAACGCTGCAAAGTCCTTGTCACATTTGCTTGTTAGCCTTCTGGACATACCTACAGAAATTTTGACTGTTAATTTATTGTTTCTTTCATGTGCAATTATTGAAATGGCTATTTATGATGGTTTCCACCAATTTCGGTCCCCAAAAACAAGAATTAGGTACGCTTCTGTTTTTTCTTTTTTTTTCAAATTGTCTTTGATCATTGGTAGTGCCATTTTATCATCTTGATTCACGTGTTGACACTTTTGCTTCCTCTTTGCCGAAGGTAGGGAAGCCTTGGATTCGTAAATGAGTTTAAAAAAATGTATGTCCTCCAAAATGAAAACTTCCACAACCATTTTGCGTTTCAGACATCGAGGAACGTTTTTGGTTCCGCGTCTGTCTATCTGTCTGCCTGTGGTAATTCCTTGTAACGCCCACAACTACCCGAAATAATGGTATGAGTGGGCTGAAATTTGGAGGGTAGGTGCGGGTTGGATCACAGATAGTCTCACACGAAAATCATTGGAAAAGTACCGTAACATTCGTCTGCGCATATACGCAAACGTGAATTAATTGAAACGCCCATGACTACCTTAAATATCGCTGAAATGAGTTCACATTTGGAGGGTCGATCAGGAATAACACTTTGATAATTGCAGATGACTTTCATTCGTCTGCGCATGCGCGAACATGAAATGTTGACCGTTTCATTGTAACGCTTCCAACTACGCGAAAAATAGTCGAAGAGACCTGAAATTTTGAGGGTAGGTACACGCGGATCGGATCGCAGTTGGTCCCGTATCAAACTGAACCTACCCAACTAATCTGTACGGATGTGATTCAAGTGAGGAAGCTATACTGCCTAATCGAAAAGTCAGACGTTTCCTAGTGTTGATATACAAATTGATGGCGATTTCAGACGATTTACCAGGTTTTTGACTCATAAAAAAATCAATTTTGGAAGCTGAACCTTTGGTAGAACCTTAATTTTCCACTCTTTGGTCGAAATCGACTTCATATCCGGACTTCCCGTCCCAAAAAAACATGGGTAATGATACTTCAAAAGTTCATGTTACTAAAACACAAAATATACCTATTTTTATAGCCATTTTCACTCATAACACCCCTGGGTACAATCCGATCGGGCTGCAAAGTTTCGGGACACAACTAGGGCCCAAATTGAGCCTGTGTGCGAAAGAACGAATTTTTTAGACCGGAAATGAAGTAGATATGCATGATACGGCGTACGGCGGACCACGGACATTGCATTTTTGGAATCTATGCACCTTGAAACGTAAAACAAAATATTTTGAAGGGGTGTTATAAAAATGTTTCGCTGAGAGATTACATAGGTGTATTATTCACAGAATAATAAACCAAAAGGAGAGTACCTAATTCGCGTTTTTTGGGCCAAAATTGGTGGAATCCATCAGAAATAGCTATTTCAATTATTTCTCATGAAAGAAACAATAAATGAACAGCCAAAATTTCTGTAGATATGTCCTATAGAATAATTAACCCATGTGACAAGGACTTTGCAGCATTTTGGAAACGTAAAAGAAAAAATTATGAGGGGGCGTTTTAAAAATTTTTCGCTGAGCGATTAGATAGGTGTACTGTTCACAGAATAATAAACCAGATGCAATGTACGTCCGCCGTATCATTCATATCTACTATATTTTCGGTATAAAAAGTTCATTCTTTCGCAAACAGGCTCCATTTGGGCCCTAGTTGTGGCTCAGAACTTTTCAGCCCGATCGGAATATACCCAGGGGTGGTATAGGTGAAATGGGTGTAAAAACAGATTTTGTTGGTGTTTTAGTAGAATGAGCTTGTGAGGTATCGTTTTCCATGCTTTTTAGGGCGAGGAGACCGAATATGATGTCAATTTAGACCAACGAGCAAGAAATGAGGTTCTAACGAAGTTTCAGCCTTAAATTTACCTTCCATTTTGGTCTAACACCGTCTTTCTTTCGCACACGGTTTGGGTCCCCATTTGGGAACACATCTGGGTCCTAGTTGTGCTCCGAAGCTCGACAGCCCGATCGGAATACACCGAGTGGTGTTATGGGGGAAATGTGGATGCAAAAAGAGGGGTTTTCGAGGTTTTTTTGAGGTTTTAGTGAAAATGAGCTTGTGAGGCATCGTTTTCCATGTTTTTTTTTTGTTTTTTTTTTAGGGCGAGAAGACCGAAAATGAAGTTGATTTTTACCGAAGAGCTAAGAATTGAGGTTGCATGAAGGTTAAGCTTCCAAAATTCATTTTTTATGAGTCAGAAACTTGGGAAATTGTCTGAAATCAACATAAATTTGTATAGTAACAGCAGAAGTAGTATTGCCGGGTGAATCACGACAATTAAATAGCACTATCAATGATCAAAGATAATTTGGAAAAAAAACAGGAGCCTAATTCGTGTTTTTGGGAGCCAACAGTGGTGGAAACCATAAAAAATTACTATTTCAATTATTTCACAAAAAAGAAACAGTAAATGAACAGCTAAAATTTCTGTAGTCATGTCCGATAGATTAATAAACCCATGTGACTTTGCCGCGTTTTTGGGATCTACGCACTTTGAAACGTAAAAGAAAAAATTTTGAGGGGATGTTATAAAAAATATTTGCGTAGCGGATACAAAAGTGTATTATTCACAGAATAATCCGAAACCAAGCTGAGGAGGGTGTTTATCACAATGACTGTCGTTCCGTAATCTGTCCCTGTTACAAGAGCAATGGATGAAATATGTACCTACATTGAGTAGGCCACTGACTGCCAATTTTCATATACCGAAATACCTACTTGGTGGCATTGGTGTCAAACCTATATGGAAAACGATAAAAGCACAACTTGAAGGGTATGGGGATTGTTTAATAGAGCCTGAACGATCTAACAGATTCCATGTTCTAGTGCTATGTTTTAGAGGTGCTGGGCATCACGTGATGCTTGGTACGAAGAAACCGAAGAACAGCCCACGCCAGGACCCTAGTTACCATGACGAATGGACCCTCCCGCCACAAGGCCTGGGATTGATAGCTTATAATTACTTCTTGAAATCTATGGCCGCGGCCACACATGCGGAGTTCGCCAAGCAACGAATATTCGCCAAATACCGAACATTCGGCATTCGCCGAATGCCAAATGTTCGCCAAGAAAAAGCACCCTGGCCACACAATCGGAGTTCGCCGAGCACCGAGCTCTACCCCGAGCATTGACGAATATTCGGCATTAATTGTACAGATAGGTAGGGATACCCTACGACGTAAATAAAATTGAAAGCCTGTGTACCTGCGTAACAATATTTTCACACCCTAAATTCAACAAATTTTCGATGAAACAAAGGGCTTATTATAAAAAAGTTCCAATCATGCAGCATGATCATATGAGCGAATTTTTGAAGACAACAGAATTTACAACGATTTTTAGCAATTTTTGAAACTCAAATTTGAACACCTTTTTGCGCGCAAACATTTTTGGGCTTAAAATGTATTACATCTCATGTAATCTAACCACTTCCCTCCATTTTCGGTAGTTTTGAGCAATTTTTCACAATTTTAGCAATTTTTGTCACTTGAAAACTCAAATTTGAACATTTTTTTGCTCGCCAACATTTCTGGCCGATGGACTTATTATGTAATATGTCGATTCGTCGATTCTCAGATGTATCGATTCTTTTTGAAAAAATAATCGCGATTCTTTTCGATACTTTTCTAAAAAATCGATTCGATTTAAATCGATTCATTTTGGAGAATCGGACATCCCTACAGGGAAAGTGATGTGAATCACAGGATACTTCACCCTTCAGTCAGTTGGATGCGTAGACTAAGCCTGCATAACTTCACAGTCGGATGGCGAATCTTCGTCCGCATGTGTGGCCGGGACAAATGTTCGCCACTTGGCGAACATTCGTCTCCTTTGAAGCGGGCAAAAAACCGCCTCCGAGGCGAGCACCCGAATATTCGGTGTTCGCCGAATAACGAACATTCGCCCTCCGGCTACAGATGTAGGAAATCGGCGAACTTTTGCTCGGTGCTCGGCGAACTCCGCATGTGTGGCCGCGGCTTTGATGAGTACGTCTGCTGAAGACCTCACAACTGCCAGTTCTGAAGACGCTGATACTTCATGAGTCTTCAAAGGCACAAATGTATTGGTTCTAGATTTATTTTATTTTATCAACATATTATCTATTATATCAAGAACGT
The DNA here is from genome assembly GCA_954871275.1 of Leptopterna dolabrata. NCBI lineage: Eukaryota > Metazoa > Arthropoda > Insecta > Hemiptera > Miridae > Leptopterna > Leptopterna dolabrata. Next base: position 100,087,533 of record OX940974.1, read on the forward strand.
AACAGCTGAGCTCACCAGGTCCATCAAGTTAATTTACATTCATACGATGGTAACTGTTTGGAGAGTTAATAGCCCAATAGCTGTACTCTGAGGAGCATCATATCACTGCACTTGTCACATCATCACATCGCAAGGTCAAAGGGTTCTGTTCCACCGAGCCGCCGGAGGACGTTGGAGTTGTCAAGGAGACGAAGAACTTCTGGATTCATGTGTTCATGAAGCCGCTGTTCGTGTTGAATTGCAAAATGCCTTGCTACTTCACTGACTTTTTCCGTTCTGAGATCGCGATGGAGGTCGTCATTACGAATGTACCAAGGGGCACTGACAGTACTTCTTAGTACCTTATTCTGAAAAGTTTGTATCATCTTGATATTTGTCTTTTCGTACAGCCCCAGAGCTGTATACCATAGGTCCACGCAGGCTTTAGAAACTTGCTTGTAGATCTATAAGCAATTTGTTGTGCAGTGTTATACCTCAGAATACCTACCGAGTAGCCAGTATAATTTTTTAAACTTCATATTCAATTCACCTTTTTCACATAGATATGTTTTTGGGCTGCATGGGGACAATCTAAAATTTCCGACCGCCATCAAGAAGTGTAACGCACTACCGATAAACAATACCGGTTTCCATACACCTGATGTCCTAGAATGCAAGGTAGTTGTTTACTGAAGCGATTACTAAGTTACTAGATTAACCGTGAGGCTAATTTTATTCCTGTATGACCTAAGAGGATGAAATTAGAAATGGAGCCTCTGTATGACTGGTGAGTAAGAATGAAGAGGTGATGACTCCTGATCAGCTGCGCGTGAGTCCTGAGGCTAATTTCATTCCTGTTTGACCTAAGAGGATGAAATATGAAATGGAGCCTCTGTAGGTCTGCTAAGAATGATGAGGTGAGGGCCCTCCCTAGTCAGCTGAGTGAGCCTTTCTTCAATCCCCAAATTTCTCCGTTTACAAAAAAAAAACAAACTGAAAGCGCAATTTTCTCCGTTTTCACGGAAAAACGTTGAATGTGGATATGCAGTACGGTACTGTGAATTCGTGCGTCCAAAAACATGTCCATGATTCAATGCTTTTCCCGCAAAAACGGAGAAAATGTTTCTTCAGCTCTTTCCATTTAATATCGTTACTATGGTTTCATTTGTAAAGTTGATACGTGTGGGTTTTAATTCAATGAGCTTGAGAAGTAATTTTTTGGTCCAGATACTAGCATAATTTACAGTGCGCTGTAATTTCCCTGTTGCATTTTCTACTGAATCACCAACCGCCAATAAGGCTGTATCATCGGCAAAAGTTGCAGTTGTCATATCCTCGTTGCTAGGTACATCACTCGTTTACAAAATATAGAGCAAGGGCCCAAGCACACTACCTTGTGGAACACCTGCTGATATTTGGTTGAGGCTGGAGTAATCCCCTTCATGCTTCACTCCGAAATGCCATTCAGCGAGATATGATTTCAGATTTAGAAAGAACTGCTTAGGTAAATCTTTCATGTTTACATTCGAACCCTTGACGCCAAACTTTGTCAAAAGCTTGAGACACATCCAGGAAGATACTTGCACAAAATTGTTTTCTCCTAGACATTTTTCAATAATTATATCAGTGATGCGATGCACTGGTTCCATGGTGAAGTGTTTTTCTCTTAAACAAACTGGTGGTCAGGAATTAGCTCCCTCTCTTGAACAATAGGTTTCAGCATTTTCATCAGTAACCTCTCGAAAAGCTTGGAGATTACTGGTAGTAGTGATGTTGGCCTATAAGACATTTTGTCTTGTGATTCTTTCCCTGGTTTTAATATCATGATGACTTCTGCCAATTTTCAGCAGCGAGGTACATATTAAGTTAATCTCAATTCTGCATTCATAAGGTATTGCATTCGCATGCCTTTCTCCGGAAGTTGTTTAATTACATTCCCGGTAATAAAGACACGAAGTGCGGACTCTCTGAACTTATGTAGTAGGGCAACAATGACCAGAGATACACATAGTCACGTATCTCTACAAGGTGAGAGCTGGAGCTCTGGAAGTGCTTCCATTCGATTCAGGGTGTCGAAAATTAGTATTCAACGATACCAAACAATATCACTTTTGAAAAACTAAATAATACGTATCTAAAAATGTATTATAATAATATACAAAATATGCATATAATTTCTTTATGTGCCACTTATAGTACCTACTATTTATTCATATAAATACGTACATATTGGCTTATATAGAGTTAGAGCAGTGGAATAAAGAAAAACACAAAAGTTCAGTTTCCTGCAAAATCTCAGAATTTACGCATACCTATAGTTAAAACTGCTCTAACTTTTGAATGGTTGAAGATAAAATAGTAACATAATATAATGTACTCTTTGAGGAAATTTAATGCTCCAAAACTTCCGTTCCAATTAAGTTTTCGTAGGACGGAAGGTTGAAGAGTTGGCTAGTCAAATAGGGCAAAAAACGTAAGGCAAAATTTTTTTCTTTCTCTCTCTTCAAAATTACCGAATTTTGAGCGTGAATGTCTCGAAAAATATTTCGGGCAGCCGAAAAAATGAGTGAAGTCAATCTTGTAGCACATTTCGTCAGCTTTAATTTTGTATAGTGTGGTCTTATCGCTAGGACGCATAGTTTTCGAAATATAAGCTAAAAACCGGTAAAAAAGGACCTCCTAAGTGCCCCCCCCCCCCCCCCCCCCCCGCCAGCACACTGCTCACCTACTAAGGAGTGGTCACTTTTAGTACCTACGACTTTTAGTAAATTGGGTTCTCTCCATTTCCCTACCCCCCCCCCCCCCCCTCCTCATTTGATCATCTATTGGCTGGACTATATATATATATATATATATATATATATAGTCAAAATAGACAACTTTTTGCAATCGGTAATGCTAAACATCAGCGTGAAATGGGCCATAGAATTTCCAGCCATAGATTACGGGCGCTGCCTAGGCTCAACCCGCAGCACATCGACGCAAGGCCACCCGCTGCAAGGCCTACTACACCGTATCTAGAATAATACTATTCTCGCCCCAACGATCGGACCGATACTATTATGACGCACGTAGTTAACGACTAACGCACGTAATTAACGACTCCCCCGGTATGACTTGAGAGCATTCACACGTCACAAGATGTGTGAGTGACGACTAGTCGCATCATTGCGATAGCTTTCTTCGAAAAAGGAACAACTTGCTTCAAACTGGAAAATATATTCCTCCTCAGAAGAGTTACAAATGGGGCACTCCTTGGCATCATCAAACCTAACTATGAATCTAGGCGTATTGATTTTTTGCAAGCGAACTTCCCACTGGGCCAACACACACTTTATTTAGATACTCATGCCAAGGGAGAGATAAAAAGCCTATTCATTCACCGGAGATTACAAGATTATTAAAGGAGCTGAATGACGAAGTCTCAACACGATACCTGTCCGCTGCTCCCCAGCGTTCCATAAACCTCTTACGATCTTCCGAGCATCAAAATGCTGATAATCCTGTGCTTGCAAAGCCTCCTTACGCCAATTATTATATTAGACATCCCCCCCACAGGCCTCATCACTCATGGCAATTATACAGTAAGAATATTTGGTAGATTTAACCAAAAATACGGTAGAGTGGTAAAACTAGGCTTATAAAATTAGGTACAGCACGGCTGGTAACCCTCGACCGATGGTATTCCTCAAACCAAGTTGTGAGATCATTGATCATCATAGCATCACCCACCATAAATTTGGTGAAAATAGCGAACAAAATTGGAGACAGAATGATGTCACGTACAGTTTACACGTTTGATTGAGAAATAGCATGTCTGAGTTTTGTTCCAAACGTCGTCGGTGAGTGCAAGGGGACCTCGCTCAAGACGCAAGCGCATAATCCACCGTGACAACCCACATGCGCTCGGCTGCAGGAACGGCGAGCAAAGTCATCATAGGAGCCGCGCAGAGAATATTTCGAAATGGTCTCATAGGTCCCTAGTTGACTGTCTGTAGTTGGCGAGGGGTTAGTGTTAGATAACAGCGGCAACAGCTATTGTCCGGCCGAGTACCTATTAGGTACGGGCTTCTACTGTTGAGACTCGTAAGCAAGGTTTTTATGTCACCAGTGATATAATGGGGTTTTGGCGGCGCCTGACTCCTGCTGCGTGATACGCACACATTCCCGAGCGGCTTCGCCGTTGACCCAAATGTTTTGGTGTGAATGTGAACTGCTTCTCGATGAACTGCTACTCCATTGTGCTTGGCTGTTTCCAACATCAATGATTAAAAGTTATGGTGATTACAAACATTTCGGAACTCTACGTAACGTACAGCGAGCTGCGGCGTAGGGAATCGAAAAGGTTGCCTCTCAATACATAAAAAGAAAAAACTGTCCAGTCCTAATATGGGTTCACAAACGGAGAAAATCGATGTTCCTAAGATCTGCAAGTTAACATAGACCCTTTCGTCATACAGATAATCAATTCATCATATTATGTTCCGACCATACTGTAACTAACTTTGCGCGTAAATTATCGCTTGATGAAGTAAAAAACGGATCGTCTTGGAACATCGATATTCTTAGTTTATCTATAATGGGATTGAATAAAAATCTTACGGAAATAACCAAACATTGCTGAAAAATCACCAAAAATGTTATGGAATGTGATTGTATGTGACAAGAAAATTTTATTTCAATAGCCACCAATGTTTTTGTGGGAATCGAAAACTGAGAAAAGACCTTTATCACTGCACACTATCTCAGTGATAGATGAACACTCACTATCGGTTTCCTATCAATTCCCTATCAAAGGGTACCTACTCCTTGGCCCAATTTGTCCTCAAGTGGCACACAATCAGATAACTATCACATGACAAAACTCATCTATCCGGAACCTATCATTTGGTTTTGCATGCTGTCAAAAGTCTATCAACATGGATGAGTCATCCTTAAGTGATAGTGTTTGACATCTCATTCTATCAGATACCTATCAATCCGATATATCTGATCTATCAGAAACCTATCAAAATGTGGCAGTGGTAGAGTGAAAGAAAAAACTATCAAAATTGCGGCCTGATCACTATCGTAAGACTATCACATGATTAGAATGATATATAGCATCTTTCACGTCTCTCAAGAATGCGGCCTGTTCACTATCAAAAACCTATCACACAATTACACTGATATATGATAGCTGAAAGGATAGCGAGTGGAGGAGTGGACTGTATTAAATTGATGAGGAAATACGGGGTTAGGTATATTGCTGGAAATCGTTATAATTTCTACTCGTACCTGTTGCTGTTCCGGTGGTTCTACCTGGGGTACCCCAAGGTGATGAGGCCGTGTAAACGACGATGGCGGTGAAGGCGGTTTCTGCGGTGACGGAAGGGGAGGTAAAAGGTGGGAATGGAATGAAATAGTATGAGGTATGGCATACGAGTGATGCGGGAGGCGAGAAATAACTTTTGTAGAACTGATCGCAAAGAATGATGGAAGGAGACTGGTAGAAAAATCCACTCTGTCCTCTAAGACCTGCCATTCCTGTACGTGTATTTGGATGATATCCTTGTTGCCTCATTGTCACCAGAGGAGCATATGACTCATCTGCGTCACAAGTCTCAACACCCATGGTATTTGCATCAACGTCGCAAAATGCATTTTCGGAGTGGCTGAAATCTCATTACTCGGATTTCTCATCAACCCTCAAGGTATCAAACCACTCCAACCATTATCATTACCATTACCTCATTCCAAACATTACCAACAACCCATTGCCAGACGCAATTGAAGGCTGGCGCCGTTTCTTAGGTTTGGTTGATTTTTACCGACGCTCACTGCCCAATGCTGCTACTCTCCTGTAGCCATTATTTGAGCTGTGCAGTAGTCCAAAAAACGGGACCACCGCAAAGTCGAATGGACCGAGGACACCAAACTGGCTTTTGAGCAGCTAAAGCTTGCGCTAGTGAATGCCACCTTACCCGGCCATCCATCGTGCAACCTCCCAATGGTCCTCATGGTGGATGCTTCCGATTTTGCAGTTGGTGCGGCTTTACAGCAGCTTCGTGATGGAATTTTGGAACCTGTTGGCTTTTACTCCAATAAGTTATCTCCCGCTCAGCCTGCTTACAGTACCTGTGACCGTGTGCTGTTAGCAACATACAAAGGGGTCAAATATTTCCATTTCACGCTGGAAGGCTGCCAGTTTTCAATCCTTAAAAATCAAAAACCCCCCATGTACGCCTTTGCACAGTGAACAGATAAGGCCTCGCCCTGCCAGCTTCGTCACTTGGATTTCATAGGGCAGGTCACCACCGATATCAGATACGTCCCTTGATCGTCAAGCACCCCTGCTGACACATGTTCTCGTATAGCAGCCATTGACCTTAGCACATCAGTCTTGTTAAGGGACATAGCTGTTGCACAAGCTACTTGCTTGGAACTTCAGCATCTGAGGAGCTCCACCAACTCAAAGCTAACCCTCCAGGACATGTCTTTTCACGACAGTATTGTACTGGCATGCAACGCCTTGAGTGGCAAACTACACCCTTTCATTCTTGAGCCCTTTCGAAGAAAGATTTTTGATTCTCTTCACAACCTGTCTCACCCTGATATCGCTGCAACTGTCAGCCTTATCCAGGCCCGTTACTGTTGGCCATGTCTAAAAAAAGACGTCTGTGGGCAAATACTTGTATTCCGTGACAACGGACCAAGACTTGGCACCACACCTCCAGTGCAATCGGTACATACCAACCATCAGAGGCCAGGTTCCTCACACCAACCTCGATATCGTTGGGCCCTTGCCAATTTCACAAGGTTTTCACTACCTGTTGACAATAAGTGGCCGTTTTTCTCGGTGGCCAGAGGCGATTCCTCTCAGCCACATCACTGCAGAGACTGCAGCTTCCGCCCTCATCTCTTCATGGATGGCCAGGTTTGACATACCTCGTAGGATTACAACTGACCGTAGCAAGCAGTTTGATTGTCAGCTTTTCAGTTGTCTAACTACAATGCTTGGTACCGAGCACCTCCGCACTACTGCCTACTACCCAGCTGACAATGATGCAGTTGAGCGATGTTACTGCAGTTTGAAGTGTGCACTGAAAGCTCAACTCACTGAAGATTGGGTCTCTGCGCCTTGCCAACTGTTCTTCTTGGACATACCTCACAATCATACCTTATCCCAGGGGTGGGAGTGACACCAGCTGAAATCGTTTACTTAGAGCCCATTCGTCTTCCTCACGAATTTTTCGATGCTGCCTTCAGAACTTCCGACCCATGTTGATACATTACATGACCACGTTTGAAGCCTCCGTCCAATCCCCTTCCATCATCATTCTGCCAAGGCTGTTTATGTGCAGCCTGAGCTCGCTGATTCTTCCCATGTTTTCGTACGACAGGATGCCGTGAGAGGTCCCTTACAACCAACCTACGATGGCCCCTACCGTACCCGAACAGACAAAGTGTTTCGTCTGCTAACTCCTCGAGGCGAGTAGAGCATTTCGGTAGACAGACTGAAGCCAGCCTTTCTACTAGCTGACGGCCCAGCAGAGGATCCTCTGGCCCCGGAGCCATCACCTATTACGCTCACCGCCCCTCAGTCCACGGAACCATCACCAAGCGTGCCACCACCCCAGCAGCAGCTCCTGTGAGCCCTCAGCCTCCTGTCACCACTATCTTCATTACATAATCAGCGCTTCAGATAGACGATTTACCTATTCTGAAAACATGTTCTACATTTACCGAACAATAGTAAACGATAGTCTTTCGATAGCTACTGATTACAGAGTTCTGTTAGGAAACGATAGGGTTTTGATAGAAAACGATAGTCTTTCGATATATACTGATGAAAGTGTATTAATGGGGAATGGTAGGTTTTTGATAGAAAAGATAGTCTTTTGATAATATGGATGAATGTGTACTGACAGGAAATTATAGCTTTTTGATAGAAAAAGATAGTCTTCCAATAGATTTTGTCTGTAATGAATGGCAGGGTACTGATAGGAAATGAGAGTATTTTGATAGGAAACGATAGTTTTCTGATAGATAACACCATCATAATTGATACATGGAGGGCACATCTATCAAAAAATTTCCTCAACCCTATCCAAAAAAACCCTCTCAAAACCCTATCAAATACGGTCCCAAACCGGGCCTACAATTTAATAGATGAGACACTATCTTCAGGAACCAATAGAGTATTGATAGTGTGTATCTATCATTTTGGGCCGAATGTCGGCCAAGACACCTATCACACAATATCGGTACTCTACTGGTTCCTGATGAAAGATACCATCTATCAGTTTTGATAGAAAACACCTTTTTTTCTCAGTGAAATATGAGGTATTATTTCATCGAATAACAAAAGCGTTTCGAGGGTAGGGACTAAATTGTTCCAATTTGGACTTTTATTCTTAATGTATGCATTACAAGGGACGCCCACTGGGAGGTGTGTAGAGATTCAGACTGGTTTCTTCAAGTTTCTTGCATAACTATACTCAAACCAAATAGATTCCGGAACGACCAGTTGGAACCTGATAAAAATCGCCGTATCGCAAATTATGTTCACTCACGCTCTTGCCTCTCTCCAAACACTCAAAGGAAATTAAAAAATGTGTTCTAGGCTAACAATACCTAATTGAATATTCGGTAATACGACTGTTGCGAGTCACTCCATTAGTTTGTTACTGAACTTGTGAAAAAATTACGGTGGCAGATTCTGAAGTGGTTAATTTGGCTGTTATGTTCACATTTGCATTTTTCGCCATAAAGACGAATTCGTTAGCTGTGATTCAAGTGAATTCTGTGCTCCTCTTTTATCTTTTTGATGTTCCGATATTATTTTCTGTTCGGGGGATATTGGTACGTGTGGCACGTGACAACTACCTTTTAATATCAATTTCACCGTAAACTGTTACACAACTCGACCAAAACTGAGTCAATTCCATAATGAAACACGGAAATCGGAAAAAAGGCGAATTGGGAATCTCAAACCATGTTAACCCCAACTCTTCCACCTTCCCCTTTAGAACTGATTCCTATCGCATGAGGTAATAATTTTTGGAAATAATGTTTTTCTAACAATACACATAAAAAGGGGTTTTCTGACGGTAAATTTTAGAATAAATATATTTCTAACAATCTACGCTAACAACTCAAACAAAAGTTAACAGATTTTTTAAATCGGGTAATTTTTCGCTTTATCCCTAACTACCCCCTTTCGTGACGTCGTGAAGTACAACAATCCTAAAGGTTGTTGCACAGCTAGATCTAAAATTGTGTTATTGCAACAACAAAAAACGCATAAAAATTGCAAACAGAATATGCTTACCCCCACCCATTCCAATGGAACTGTTCACGTTCCTACGTGAAACACGAATTCCACCTACGCACTTCGACAATGTGCGAAAACGTCTGTCAATAGGGTGGGCAGTACACACTCGTCACATGTCTACTTTTATTAAAGAGGTTAAATAGATGTTTGAACAAGAAAGTAAGGATCTACCCTGATTCACTGCGAACATATTACCTATACAGTTCTTTTCAACTGACGCTAAGGAATCGCAATGAATCCAGGATTATCAGCATTCCTTGATCAACCTGAAGTTCTAGGTAAATAATATTGGCAGTGATATGGAAATTCGGAGGATAGGTCGAGGTTGGTTCACTGGATGGACTTATCAAAATCTCATCGGTACTCCCGTCTGCGCACGCGCGAACGAGAAGGTAGCGCAAATTACACAACTTTGCTTGACTAGGTATGGGTGCGACTTGCTTTATCCACTGATTGAATCGTTGAACGATTACAGATTACAATAAATAATCAAAGCTAGCAGCACAAAATATTGATTGAGGAACAACAAAACGTGGCTAGAAGAAGAAAAATAAAATCCTGTCCAACCAAAGGGTTCCTTACAGAAAAGGATCCAATCGATTTTTGATTTTTTGCCGACGAATTTCTTGACACGTTCCGTCGATCCTGATACGCTGTGGGTGATGGGTCGAGGGGTGTGGAAATCGAGCCGCGAGCTGAAGACGTCGGTGGCATCCGGATCCTATGTCAGGGTAAAGGTGATCCACCCTCCTACCACTCCAGACACTTGAACCTCTAGTAACGCAACCCAATGCCTCTACCTCCCTTACCTGAATAAAGTTTCACCCTGATTACAAAAAGATATTTGAAAAAACTCCATTACTTTTTTGCCCTCAGCTACCCCTGTTCACCCGTTTCATCTTCCCATATATAAAACCTGGAAGGTCCTTTTTTTTTATCTAAGTCCCTTAACCACAAGGTCGCTATCTGATCAATAGGCTATCGGACACCGCTCCTCTTCACGGAACGGACCCCTCGGTCACAAATACCTATAACAAACAAACTGAGTTTCAATGCATGCTCCTCCTTATCACGCGCCCACCCCCGATAATGCCTAAGGGGTAGCCCATTTTGTTCTTATTAAACCAAGGATTCATCGTTTTACAATTCACGCATTCATCTTACGTATCCACATAACACAATGACCACGAATTTTTGTAAATTTTAAATGGTAAGGCGGGCGTATCGTGCAGATAAATCACTGCCTCATCAAGCTTCACAAAAACGCACAGGGTATCGGGGACAAATTAAAACGGAATAAACAAGATCGAGATTGAAATAATATTATAGTCTGAAGTTTCCTCTAACCTCTAACGTCACCACTTTTGAACGATAAAGTAACGTTAGACTGAATGAGTGGATACCTTGATCGCGGATATCCCTACGGTTTTCTTCACCGTTTGTTTTCTCGTAGGTAATTATTCTCAAGGACTCACATATCATATCTTATCATAACTGTACTAATTTGTAAATCCATATCATTATTCCATACTCAATTATGTACAACGTAACTGGGCTTGCCCATAAATAAATAAATAAACCGCTTTTACGCACGCACGCACCCACCCACCCACGCACGCGCGCGCACACACACACACAGCCGGCCATGACGAAGACGTAGGACCCGTGCTTTATCAACATCCGATATCTTTATTTCGCATTTCCTTCCTTATATTACACAATTATCACCTTCTCCCACACTCTACGTCCTTTTCACAGTTACTTAAACTGAAATAGGTACTCAAAAATCGCCCTATTTTCAGACTCACTGGAATACCCTCCCTTTATTCGATCAGTTTTGTAGTAAAGAGAAAAAATGATTACTTTTTTCCCTACCGAAAGCGTGGTAGAGAAGTATTGTAGTTACGCTGACAAATATTTTCTAGCACACCCAGTTTGAGTCTGGTCACCCGATCTTATACCATATCTATAGGTTTCAGACAAAAATGTACATGGGTGTGTTATGTATGTATGTATGTATGTACATATACGAGTAAGTAACCGGTGTATACGTTTCCGGTCTCTATGAACATTGCGTTTTCAAGGCTCACTTCTATTTACCGAAGAAGTTTCTGTAGAAAAATCATTTTTAGGTCTCATCATTATTATGCATCATTAACTATAAAAATAGTCTAAAAAACGTAGTTTCTAGCACATTTTCGACCTTTTTTCTACACGAGATTTCAAAATCTTGATGTGTTTTCAGTCAGTTACTCTTGTTGTGGACACTCAAACGAATTTAATCAAAATTGTTCGAGCTGAAGGCACCAACTTCACTTGTTAGGATAAACAAAGGAAATACTGACAGATAGCAGTTGCCCGTTCAGGATTCAGTCACAGATACCTCTCGTAGCTACTAACAGCAATATTTTTAAACCCACAGAAAATGGCCAAAGGAAATATTATTTACAGATGGTAGCCTAACGGCCTTATCAGGTGGAATAAACCGTATGCCGTGAGATCGGTAGTTGGGTACCTATGTGACCGCAGGGACACGTAGTGACATGTCCAAGTATGGACCCATGTAGCAGTTGGGCGAACCCCTCCCCACTCGAGGGGGTGAGACAATAAGTATGGAAAACACGGAATCATGCACAAAAACCACACACCCAGCGCGCAATAATAAATTGCAAAGGTAATCTCGTGGCTTTGACTAGGATTTCCAGTTCACATAAACCTCCGAAAACCATAGGAAGAGCAGACCTTGCAGTCATCTTGAAAACAACGTGAAGGACGAGTTAACACATGTGATGCTGGGGACGGGTCATTGTGGTTCATACAACGAAACTGACTACACGGCCAAAAACCCACCACTAAAACATGGTAACCCGTGTTAATCCACTACCGAGGAAAAGGCTTCTCAGAACAGCTGGTCTAGCAGTTAAGTCCCCAAGTCATCTACAGGACACCACAGGTAGATCAACAACCGAAAAATCACTAGGCCCTGATCACATCACCCAGCCGCCCCTTGAACTGTACCTCAAAAAACTCTCGTCCACCTGACGCAGCTACTTATAATTATAACACTTTTCTCGGCACTATTATTTTCCTGATCAATGGAACCATGCGGAAGTAGTAATGATACCAAAACTATAAAAAAATTTCAATAATAATAATAATAATAGTAATAATAATAATATTTTTTAAATGCACCAGTTTATCGCCCCATAAGCCTCCTCTCTATATTTTCTAAAATATGTATTTGAAAAACTCCTGTTACCTGAACTCCTCCCGTTCCTAGCACCATCCACACCCGAATATCTTTTTGGATTCCGGGCCTTCACAGCAGCTGCGTAGGGTGTTTGAAGAAACCCTCGACATCTATGGGAACCAAGAAGTATGCCGCAGATCAAGTATGGAACCCCCCTGCAGTGCGATTCTGCAACTCGGTATGGCATCGTAACGACGATGAAATATCGTTAGCATAACAAAAAATATCGATGCCCCTAAATACCGACGATTGGTATTCTGTAAGGGCTCAATAGCGTCAGCTATCGCTTAATCGTCCATAAATTGTCGTTGCGGGGTCGTTTACATTTCGACGGCTCTAGACCCCCCCGTTATCCGTACCGAAAGCTTGTTACACCCAAAAAACTTGGCTTGACGTTGCTTTTCGGCGATAGAAAAGTGTACCTACTTTTCTTTTGGCATGTTTTTTCAATTTTATTTGATGTAATAAGCCCAATGTAGGTACTTATCGTAGGTAACTAGGTAGGTAAATTAGTGACTTGATAATTTATGGCAGTGATGTCATAAAAACATCGAAATAAATAACTTCAACGTTAAAATTACTTGATAGGTAGGTAGTTAGAAAGTTAGTGATATAGAAGACTTCTATAAGTGATATAGTCTATTTCACTTTGGGTAGTTATCTACTTTTTAGAATCACATTTCACCACATATTATGTAGTTGTTACCTACCGTATTTTTTCGTGCGCTTATGAATTTTGGATAATAATGTCAGGCATTATGACGCTCGAATTCCTTGCTTGGTAATTAAAATTCTGCAAGAAAGGGAACAGAGGTATCGCCCTCAGTTTGAAAGAAGAGTGCTACGAGATGGGCAAAATCCTTATTCCCTTGATTCCTGCATGTTCAGAAAAACCTTTAGGATAAGTCGACACTTGGCCATGAACCGAAATTCGACCATTGCTCCAATGCTCCAGATTGAATGGATTATCCCCTGAAATCCAGGTACGAGCCTGTCTAATTTTGCTGTAGATACCGATCCCCTACATTTTCTTTAATAAATGCAAGTGACCTTAATAGGTTGTTAATAAATTAGAAAATATAGGATTTTGAAAATAACGTAAACGTAGGTAGTTATTCATTAACTTGCATAATTATTTATCAGAATTTCCGTGTAGGTAGGAACCAATTATAAAACATAAATTTCAACAAAATCATACATGAATTTATACAAAAAAATGAATTTGGCATAGTGCATATTACATTTAAGCTAAAAACGGTAAAAACTTTATTGATACCTCAAGACGATACAACAAATTGAAATCAAAACCTATCCCAAGTGTCAAGTGATCCCAAACTGCAATTTTTGACTTCCAAGGTATGAGCATTTATTTCGGCCACTGAGTGAATTCGGGGGATTCAAATGTGTGTACTCCGGCGCACACACACACTCTTCAATTCATTTCATCACTGCTTATCACCATGGAAACGGAATGAGTTCCAGTCGATTGCTCGCCCTAGACTCAGATTTCGTGAGACAAGCTAACGAAGTCGGTATCTCATTCTGCAACGACAAATTGTTATTCAAGTTCGGTATCATAAGTTCCTGAATACCAATTTCGCTATCCGGGTGTCGTTACACGAGAGGGATACCGACACCCACTCCTTACCGACAATAAGGTAGCGAGTTGCAGAATCGCGCTACTGGGCTACTATCCCCACTTGAAACCATAATTGCTGATACTCGGTTTCGCATGATTCATTCATAAATATACAAGCAGGTTGTTCCATGTAAAGTGTGAGTATGCGCAATTCCCCAGCAGGAGGGAGGTATAGAAGCATTGGTCCTCCCTCAAAGTAAGTGTCTGGGGCCCTTCCTCATATATGTCAGCGACATGCCAATCTCCCCGAGTACCATTTCCGCAATGTTTGCAGACGACCATGCGATTCTCGCCGGAGACCCCTCAGGTATCGTTGCAGCCGGAATGACAACAATTAACGGGACGCTTTAAAAGAAAAAAGAAAAAAAAAACTGGACTTACTGGACAACTCATCCTGCGATACTAAATATTCTAGTCAAACCCTAGTGATACAACCGTTGTTCCATTTCTATCATCGTCCTTGTTAAATTATTTATGCCCTTTACCTATGCATTTAGGTACTTATTGATTATAGTGAGAGGGACTGGCTGACGAGCAAACACCCTCATTCATGTTTCAATACCTGAGTAAAGATATATCATCAAGCTACCATAAAAACTGTGAAGTAGCTCAACTTTTATTTCAATCCGCTAAATGTGAGGGAAAATAGGGATAATACAGACGTAACAACACGTTTGTGAACACAAATACGATATTTTGCTTCCGAGTCTACCAAGTTAGCTGAAGCTTTGTTTTCACTTTTGAGAGGACAAACATTTTTGTCTCCAAAATCAACAATTCCACTCGCGTTTTACATTTTAGAGCCCTCTGAACAAATCTGGTTCGGTTTCTGTCTGTGTGTCCGCAAATCCTTGCCTCACGCATAGCTTCCAAAATTCAAATCCGATTTTGCTGAAAATTTGCAGGAATCACGGAGATTGGGCTCTAGATGGTGTGCCCTGTGAGTTATAGAACGATCAGATCACTGGTATGGCAACTGCGCATGCCCTAACGCGAAATCCGTGGCATTCAACTTCTCACGAATCAATGGCCCAAATTTGCTCAAATTTGGTGGGCGGTTGCAGTGTACCTAGCTCACGGAGGGCCCCCTACGAATTTCAATATTCCTCAGAACGATCGAATCACTGGTATGACAATTTTGCATGCGGACGTACGCGAAATCCGCGGTACTTTCAAGTACTAGATGTCAACGCAACCCAGGTTTATTGGTAGGTAAGCCTCATGTTACGATTTTGAGCATTTGATTCCAAGTTTACCAACGTGCTCCGCTTTATACTAACGGGAAATTAAAGGCTGATTCTGAATATTATCCTGTTCTAGGTCTCTAAAATGTCTAACATCCTCCCCCCTCCTCCACACAGAAAATTCAAATTTTCACCCAGTGGTACCTATTCGCCATTTTTACCTTGTGTTTAATTTTTTAAACTGGTATTCTAAAGGAGACAGTTAAAGGCAATCAAATTCTGCTTCAAATGAGACCAAATCAAGTTCCCAAGCTTTACTCAAGTTTCTAATTGCGCAAAATCAAACGGTCTAACTTTCTTGTTAAACGAAAACCGGATTGATTGGTCCCAATGAATCAGCTGTAAAATATGCGTTTCAGATTTCAGGCGATAATCGGCTATTTTAGGTCTAGAAACACGAGGCTTATTCAGAATAATTGTCGTGACACGCAGCAGAGAGCAAGTTATTGCTCTCTCTCGGCCCCACTCTGCGGCGGCGGCACAGCTCGGAGTCGAAAAGGCAAGCGACTGGCTGGCTTCCGCAGTAGGCTTGCAAAAGCCACCCCCGCCGGTCGGTGACTAGTGGGAACATCCTCGCTCATCAGTCTGTTAGTAGGTTGAGGTACCTGTTGCATAAGAACCGTTCAGAGCTGAGACCCGCGTAACAGCAACGAACCCCTGCCAACTCCGACGTCGGTGTTTCGAAATATCGTTATAACATTTCAACTGTTACTCTCTGTTTTTGTTCTTTTTTTTCCTTTCATTCTTTTCTCAAGAGTTCGTAAGCAGTTACAAGGCTCATGAGAAATTTTTCCAGCAACCCAAGATTGTATATAATTTTACTCGTTTTGAATGCAGCGTTAGGGGTAACTGACATTAAATTGCTACTGAAGAGTGGGGACTCTTCAGTCGCAATTTAATGTCAGTATTTTATGATTCTGCATTCATATGATCATGCCCTTCAACGAATTAATAGTACATAATAAATGGTGTCCCAGAAATGCCCCCTCTTTAATTTCCTCATAAAGTTTTTCTTTTCAATTACAAAGAAACACCACATTATTTTCGGTGGGGAAACGGAATCTGAGATCAAAACCTGTCCCAGATATCGACAAGCGCAAACTTTGACGGCTTAGTCGAATTTTGTTTTCGGGCATTGTGATGTAATTGATACTTACCTACTCATATGAAAGATCTCATGGCCCTCTCTCCAGAGCACTTTTGGGGAAGAAACTTTGATCTTATATGGTTGAGTATTTGTCATCGATATGAGACGAAATGTAAAACCACACACCAGGAATGTAGATTTTTGTAGTGCTTGATAATACATAAGTATGTTTGGTTTGGATAGTTTTCCTTTTTTTTCAATGAAAGGGAAACTCAAGTCCTATGCTCTTAGCCGAAAAACATTTTGCAGTTTACTGCCCTTGGCACCCTCCCGTCCTACTACGGAACTGTCAACTTCGGAACAGCATCAAATCTATTGCTTCGGCTCGCACTCGGTTTGTGACAAACTTTAGTTGCTCCTAACAACAATGGATGAAATAGTAGAAGAAATGTTGCTTGAACAAAGAACGAAGTCTGACAACAACTAAATGCATTTGGCAATTTAGTGCAATTTAGTTGTCAACCGCAACTAAATTAATTTCAGAAATTAGTAGTCACAGAGAAAAAACACTGCAAAGTCCTTGTCACATGGGTTTATTATTCTATTGGACATACCTACAGAAATGCTGGCTGTTCATTTATTGTAGCTTTCATGTAAAATAATTGAAATAGCTATCTCTGGTGGTTTCCAGCAATTTCGGCCCCCAAAACTTGAATTAGGTACGCTCCTTTTTTTTTTTTTCAAATTATCCTTGATCATTGTTAGTGTCATTTAATCGTCTTGATCCACGTGCTGAGACTTTTTCTAGTGTTATTATACCAAATGATGGTGATTTCAGGCGATTTCGCAGGTTTTTGACTCATAAAAAATCAATTTTGGGAGCTGAACATCTGGTACAACCTCAATTCTCCACTCCTTGGTCAAAATTGACTTCACATTCGGTGTTCTCGTCCCCAAAAACATGGAAAACGATACCTCAACAGCTCATTTTACTAACATGTTACTAAAACACAAAAAGTACCTATTTTTACACACATTTTCATTTATAACACCCTTGGGTATATTCCGATCGGGCTGAAAAGTTTCGGGACACAACTAGGGCCCAAATGGAGCATGTGTGCGAAAGAGCGACTTTTTTAGACCGAAAATGAAGCCTGTACACGTGATACGGCGGACGGCGGACGGACATTGCATTTTTGGAATCTACGCACCTTGAAACGGAAAAGAAAAAATTTTGAGGGGGTGTTATAAAAATTTTTTGCTGAGCGAATACATAGGTGTATTATTCACGGAATAATAAACCAAAACGCTGCAAAGTCCTTGTCACATGGGTTTATTATTCTATTGGACATACATACAGAGATGTTGGCTGTTTATTTATTGTTTCTTTCATATAAAATAATTGAAATAGCTATTTCTGGTGGTTTCCACCAATTTTGGCCCCCAAAACCCGAATTAGGTACGCTGCTTTTTTTTCCAAATTATCTTTGATCATTGATAGTACCATTTAATCGTCTTGATCCAACTGTTGACACTTTTTCCAGTGTTATTCTACAAATTGATGGTGATTTCAGACCATTTACGAGGTTTTTGACTCATAAAAAATCAATTTCGGGAGCTGAACATCTGGTAGAACCTCAATTTTCTACTCTTTGGTCAACATCGACTTCATATTCGGTCTTCTCGTCCCCAAAAACATGAAAAACGATACCTTAAAAGCTCATTTTACAGACATGTTACTAAAACACAAAAAGTACCTATTTTTATACACATTTTCACTCATAACACCCCTGGGTGTATTCCGATCGGGCTGAAAAGTTTCGGGACACAACTAGGGCCCAAATGGAGCACGTGTGCGAAAGAACGAATTTTTTAGACCGAAAATGAAGCCTGTACACGTGATACGGCGGACGGCGGACGGACATTGCATTTTTGGAATCTACGCACCTTGAAACGGAAAAGAAAAAATTTTGAGGGGGTGTTATAAAAATTTTTTGCTGAGCGAATACATAGGTGTATTATTCACGGAATAATAAACCAAAACGCTGCAAAGTCCTTGTCACATGGGTTTATTATTCTATTGGACATACATACAGAGATGTTGGCTGTTTATTTATTGTTTCTTTCATATAAAATAATTGAAATAGCTATTTCTGGTGGTTTCCACCAATTTTGGCCCCCAAAACCCGAATTAGGTACGCTGCTTTTTTTTCCAAATTATCTTTGATCATTGGTAGTACCATTTAATCGTCTTGATCCAACTGTTGACCACTTTTTCCAGTGTTATTCTACAAATTGATGGTGATTTCAGACCATTTACGAGGTTTTTGACTCATAAAAAATCAATTTCGGGAGCTGAACATCTGGTAGAACCTCAATTTTCTACTCTTT